>OU015498.1:78922435-79004935 GCA_907164885.2 Dolomedes plantarius
AATTATAAACGCCACATATATATATATATATATATATATATATATATATATATATATATATATATATATGAAAAATTTTTCCTGTGCAAAATAAATATTTCAGTAAAAAAGACTTTATGCATATGTAAATTAAAATCTCTCTGAATTTACAAGTTTCCTACCACTGTTTATTTCCAAAACATTCGGCGACCGAGGGAATTTGTCAACAGTACTACTGGGTACCCGCTTTTAATGAATCTGCTCAGCCCATCAAAACTCGTGTTTAGCACCACGGCGACCGTGTCAACACCAATTACTGAGTGAGTCATTAACCCAGAAAAGATCTGACTAATTAGTCAGAAAATTACCTCTTAAGGGGAAACATGCCCTTTTACTTCTTGTAAACTTTTCTCGGGATAACAAAGTTTCATTAAACGAAACAGTCCTCATTAATTGCGCCGATGTTATTCTATTGTCGAAAACGAGATCAAATTTGAGTCTAGCGTAAATGACGTTGTTTCACGACGCCCTTGCAAAATTTTTGGCAACGGTGCGAAAATTAATTATTTGCTAATTCTGTTTCCACGGAATAAAAGATCTTTCCTAGATATTTGCAAGACATTGCCAAGAAACCTGTATCATAGCTGATCCTACAGCCATTCATAATATAATTTACTGCTGCACGAGATATATATTCGCCACCTGAGGTATTTTCATTTCGAGGCCTAGATTTTAGTAGAGTATGATTATTTATGTGCTAAGGCACGAATACATTTAGTCATGAATTCACACTTAAATACATACATATAATCCCAATATAAGCACATAAATGTGTATGTAGTTTCAAAAAAGTATAGTATATTTTATGATCTTTTAAAAGAAGCATAAAAAATATTTGTGCATATTTTTTAAATATCGAAAATAGTTCAGCGTTTTCGTATGCAGGGATAAATGAGATTTGAACAAACTTTTGAAATGTCGGTTTTCATCTCTAGTTTGCAAATATTGCATTGAGCATTTCTTACAACTGATTATCTTACAACCGATTATTATGTATCAGTTTTTGTATGATATTTTTATGATTGATTTCAAGGAAAACATTTTAAAAATTTCAGGTAATCTCTTCTAACGAAACTCCCGTGGGTTATTAACGATAAGCCCAACGATAAGTAAAAGGATTACTTATCGTTGCTTACCTCTTTGTATGTATATATGTATATATGTGTTATGTATATATGTATCTATCTATCTATCTATCTATCTCTCTCTCTATATATATATATATATATATATATATATACAGTGGAATCTCGATCTATCGTTATCGAATCCATCGATTTTCCGTATGTGTCGTTCAATTTATCCAGTCCCAACGATCATATTGCTTTGTTATGTTTCCGCATCTATCGCTTTCCCGCATTTGTCGTTCATTTCAATCGGTCCCTTCGAAAACGATAGATCGAGAATCCACTGTATATATATATATATATATATACATATGAAATAAATTTCAAACCTTATCATTAACACGCCTAGTCCAAAGTCTTTCATCTTATCGCAACAGAACACCGTCCCTCATTTCTGATTTGGACCTATAAATAACCAAAGTAATCTAGTGTTTTCCCCTTAAGCAAGCACGTGCCTAAATCTTATATAACGCGAATGGCGTGGAACATTCGAGAACTATGACGAAGCGATCACCCCATATGGCTCTTAAGTCAGGTGAGGAGTTTTGACCAATTGGAAGTTTAATAGACCCGTACTCGGGCGAAAGATTTTGGTTTCGTCAGAGCTTTTGTGTGCCTGCTCTCAACCAGGAAGGATGTAAAGTTTTCGTTCCTGTCAAAAATGCGCGGGCCCCCCCCGTCCCCGCCAGCCGCGTGATGTGTCCGTCTAACTGTGAAATTCCGAAATGACTACAACATGTGCATTTGTGTGCCTAGGTGTAAGGCACGACCAATGTTGTAAGCTGTCCAGTGAGTGATCTAAGAATAAAATAAGTTTAAGACGATGGAAGTACGTTTCTCACTCCGGACACCCTGTCTTTCTTCCTCGACTGCATTTTCTGTCTATGAGTTCTCCTCAGCAATCGGCCGCGACAGCTTCTGTTCTCTCTATTCGCCTCCCCTGGTACGACGACTACTCCGCCATGACTACAAACAATATGGAATATCACGAGTTTCCCTAAACTGATGTTTCAACGCCACCGATTCATTACATATATATATATATATATATATATATATATATATATATATATATATATATATATATATATATATATATATATATATATATATATATATATATATATATATATATATATATATATATATATATACAGTAACCACCGCCTATAGTGATCAGTGGTTATAAGAATCAACTGTTTATAAGAATCAAAATCGCAAAAACAAAAACAAATGTATTATTTCCATGTTAAAATTTTCGCTTTAAAGAATCAATCCACCGGTTTTAAGAATCAGCTTACACTCTTTGCTTTCCTTTCATTTTTCCAAAAGAGCCACTTAAACCCTCAAAAGGCACGAAGTTCTTTCTTCAATTTTTTTAATGAAAGAGTGATAAGATGGGATGGAATACAGTCGTAAAATACATCCCTTTCTTTGTTAGACATAACATAATAGTTTCCGCTTAAACGCTTTAGCACAACACTGTCCAATTAGCTTGACCCGGGGGCATCTTTACCCGTTCGGGTCCGATTTCACTTTTCTCCTCTGACAAACAAACACAGGGACTCTTTTTTACCCACCTCCCACATCCTGGTTGTGGATTCCTGGACCCTGAAACACATAAATCTTCGGCGAAGTGTCCACTATCACTTAGGAAAACCTGACATTAGTAGATTGAGCACGTTATCAAACCGTGAAACGTAAGCTAGAAGGTGAATCTTCGTCTGAGACTATTGGTATTGAAAGAGGTATAAACAGCCTCCTGAAAACTTCATTACGTGAAACTACCATAGCAAACTTTTTCTTCCTCCCTTCCTGTAGTTGAAATGTTAAAACCGTTATGCAGGTATGTTGTAACAAATATTGGATTTTTTTCTTCTCTTACTATAATTACGTGTATCTTACTTATAGGTCTCGACTTATAGGTCTAGAAATTAAGTTGTATTTTTAAAATTATAAAAAAATAATTTTAATAAAAGATAATTTACGCAAATTAAAGAGTATTTTATGATAAATTATCTAATATATGTATATATGGGTGTGTGTGCCTGTCCCAAAACCTAAATTTTGGCTGTAAGAATCAACCGCTTATGAGAATCAAAATCAGTAATAATAAACGTGATTCTTATAAGCGGAAATCACTGTATATATGTATGTATGTCAAAATTTTGACGCATTTTGATACATTTCTGTTAAAGTGTTCACTGCTTGCCCGAGCGACACAGACTGGGTTTGGCCCGCTACCAAAATTGTAACTCGCAACGCAGGACATCTGAAATTTTGCTCTCCGAAGGACCGTTATGGAGGAACGTAATCCTACGTTTAAAAGTAAATAATAGTTGTTTATAAATAATAGTTTAGATGTACACATAAGAACAGCATTAGATTTTAAGTGCATGTGAGCATTCAAACTCATTCAGTATACGTGTGCAGACCTCGGTAGAACATGCATAACTGAGTATAAATTACAAATATATTTACATATGTATCCATAATAAATTTTTTCATGTACTACTTCATATCATGGTTATGAAGTTATACGATTAAACTAAGTCATAAGTCATTACCTTCTCACAACGTTGAAAATATAGAGCTACTTAGTGGTCAGTGTGTCGGAATTCAGCCCTCAGGGTTATTGGTTCGAAGTCCGATAAGAGTAACTGAATGCTTTCTTGTATAAGCCGGGTACGTGCACGTTAACTCTGTGGGTGGGGAAAAGTTCCTTCGTGTTTTTGTAGGGATTGGAGGAGGGTATAAGCCCGACAGATCTCGTTCCTTGGGGGTTAGTCAGTCAAAATTGTGGTAGCAGCAGGAAAACGAGAGGTGTGACATTGTCTCAATTATGACACGTAATTATTACTTATATAAGTATCTGATGCTCCTTTCCTACCCCTCAACATGTCATCTATATGTGAACTCTTGATCTGAGTGGTCTTATAAACTCTAGGATAAGAGACCAAAAAGTTCTTGTAATAAAGTTGCTTGCATAAAGTTGCGGTTTTGACGTTATAGAAAGCATAAATCCGAGAGTGCTTCGAGGGCTCTTGATTTCGAGGGCTCTAAGATTTTGACACTATAGTGACGTCTGGAATCTGATAAACTTCGAACACTTATCAGCACTTCAAACGCCAGAGAAATCTCTTTGAATTCGCCGACAGTATAAAGATAGATAGCAAGAGTCCACGTGGATGAGATCTGTTTGGAGTGTCAGAGAGACGGAGCTCTCCTGGTCGGAGGCTTTGTTAGGCCAGAACTGTCTTGGAACCCGAAAAGCCAGCCTGATGATCTAACTATACTAACTATATATTCTAACTTTCTGTACATACTTGCTTTAAATGTAGTAGCTGTAGTTTGTTTAGCGTGTCATAGTACATAGTTGAAGCGACAGGTTTGTCTTATTATTGACTACGGTACAAGACCTCCGATCCATGTGGTTCCCTATAGTCGTGAGCTGAACAGGAGTCGCATATCTTCACAGTGCAGCCTTCAATAAACCGATTTATAATTTATCCGGCCGAGGGGTAAGTAACAACGACAACAACAACAACAACAACAATGAGAGTTTCATGCCCTTGATATGATTGAAAAACCTTTCCTTAGTATTTCTAACTGCCATATTTGTCTCAAATTCCACCTTAATACAATATATCAGAGGTGGGGAACACGCGGCCTTAAGGCCGCATGCGGCCCATGTGATCTTCTTGTGCGGCCTTCATAAGAGCTAGCATTTGTATTAATTAATATTTAATTTTATAGATCACAACAATTTGCAAATCAATGGAATTAAATAAAGAACGGCATGAATGTATGTACGCAGGCTTCGTGTTACGAAGCTTGATCCAAATATTCAATTACTTTCACGCAAGAAACAACTGCAAATATCCCACTAGCTTAAATTTTCCATCGGATTTTAAAATTATTTTAAGAATTGTTGCTATGTCAGTTATTGATAATTTAATACTATTATTTTTCTATTGTATTTCTTTATAATGTTAAAATTATTTAAAAATACTTCTAATTTATTATTTTTATTTGAAGTGGTATTTAAATATGTAGTTGTTTATTAAGATTTATATATATATATATATATATATATATATATGTGTGTGTGTGTGTGTGTGTGCGCTTACATAAATAAAAATACCAACAGTGAAATATAAAAAATTACAGTGGTATCTATGAATCTAATATTTTTTTTAAATAATAATTAATGATTAATGTTATAACAAGTTTTTACCCTTATGTGAATACAAAAATATATAATATTGTAACTTTTTAAGTCAAATAATAAATAAATAAGTACCTAATTCTTTTGTTATGTTTCTATATAATGCACCAAATTGTTAAAACTATACCTAACTATAATAATTTCATAAAAGTCGCATTTATAGGTACATCAACTTATGCGGCCTCCTTTATTACTACCTAATTTATATGTGGCCTCTAATGGTAAAAAAGGTTCCCCACCTCTGCTATATATAAAACATTAAATAAATGTTAGCAGATATAATTGCAATAAGGTTGTAATTAGTGTAAAATTTTACAAGTAGTTGTATGGCTGCCCATATGCTGAATATCAAAGTGGGATATTTAAATGAAAAGATATTTTTTCCTCTTCATAATTGCAGTGAATATTTTTGATAAAACTTATGCATCGTTCTAGAGCATAAAATGAAGCTTATAAATAAAACCTTCCTTAACTTAAAAAGGAATTCTCGTGGAGTCTTTTAAATTGAACAAAAAAAATCTCAAAAATGAATAACTGAATGCATTTTGGAAATATTAAAACGAAATTTAATATGTTTATTCGATCTTATTGTTTTTACCATAACCAAATTTCAAATGTACCATGTGGAAATTTAAGCAAATATATTTGAAAGTTCACTACCCCCCCCCCCCCTTAAAATCATCTATTTCATTTTATGTACATAATAAGAAAATAAAACCGAGGAAGAAATAAAGCTGGAGGGAAACTACATACATTTGTGCTCCAGAATGCCTGAGAAAGCTTTGTAAAGATATTTATCTGAAACTATATGTTCGTGATTGCACGCAACTAAAAGCACATATCGTTATAGCGAGAGAAAGAAAGAGTAAATAACGAAATATGTATGGAAGGAATATCAAGGAAAAAAAGAAGCTCCTTTTGCGCGAATAACAGGGAAATAATAGCTCTGTAGGAACAGTTTTTATCTAGCCCATATCCAGCGCAGACCGATCAATAAATTCCAGAGCGTTCGGTTGCTCATTCCCTTCTCTAGGCCGGGCACTCTTCTTTGGGAGGGATTTTGGACAGAAACTTCCTTCCGGAGTTGCGACTGGAATTTGTTGTACGGAAATGCGGTATCAATTTCCCTACAATTTGTCATGTATTTCGGCGATGGTTTATTGGCGGATTTTCGGAAAAGCTCTCGAAAAGAGTCAGATAACCTCTTCTTCCCCGCATATCAGATGCTGCGGCCGCAACTAAAGTTTTCAACGTCTTTGTAACTTTTTTTCATATTTCTTTTTCAAGACATGTACGGTCCAGTCTTTATTTAATTCAGCATCTCAGTTACTCCAGCGGTGTTTTAAATTTCTGTTTATTAGGGGGAAGGTGTACCTGAAAATTAGCATACTTAATGCATGTATTGTATTTTGTTTTATGTGTGGTTGCTTGTGAATGAAATTTTTCAATCTACCGTACAATTTATCGTACTTAAAAACTTTTATTTATACAGTTATGAGCGGCAACACACGCATCTAGCTTGAAAGTTTACTGTCCCCTTTAAAATCATTTTTTTCATTATATGTACGTAATAAAAAACACGGCGAAACAGGCCTCTTCTCCCCGCATATCAGGTACTACGACCGCAACTAAAGTTTTCAACGTCTTTGTATCTTTTTTTTTAAGAAATGTACGGCCCAGTCTTTGCTTAATTCAACATCTCAGTTACTCCAGGGGTGTTTTGAATTTCTTTTTATTAGGGGGAAGGTGTACCTGAAAATTAACATGCTTTTATTGCATGCATTGTGGTTTGTTTTATGTGTGGCTGCTTGTTAATGAAAGTTTTCAATATACCGTACAATTTATGGGACTAACAACTTTTATTTATACAGTTATGAATGGCAAAACATTCAGACTTAAATTCAGACTTTAATTTTATTGCTGTACTTAAACGTTTTACTTCTGTTTTACACGAAATTCCATTCAATACAAGTGTGAACACATCTTACATACAATTTCCGATTCAATTCTACTTCGATTCAAAACACCCTCGTACCTTATGTTTCATACTATGATATTCAATTTTTTATTTTCGTTAGAAAAGGAGATATGCTGGTTTGTTGTTGTTCTTGTTGTTTCTAATTCCACCCTGGCCAGAAGTAATTCCAGAACAGGACCATATAGGCTAGAGGGCTGAGGGGTGTGGCTGCGGTTTATCATAACACAACATGGGTCGGGGTCCGATTTAGCCAGATGCCACTTCAATTTTGACCGAACAACCCCAGGGGTGACATCTGGGGAGATCGTACCTTCCCCCATCCTCTTTGACCTCATTGAGAACTTTCCGTTCTACGGATTTAACTTGCCCATATCCGGCCTAGGCACGGAGATATTTAAGAGTACTTGTCGGGATTGAATCCGAGCACCCTCAGTACCAAAAGCCGACACTACCCTAAGCTAATAGTTTTAACCCGCCTTTTCCAATTAGCTTCCATATTTTTTGTCACCGAGTCACATTGAACCCCATTTGCACAAATAGAAATTTTAGTAAGAAAGCACACTAAAACATTGATTTTTAGTATTTTTTCAGAATTGTTTTAATAATAATATCAGAATATTAATCTATTTGACCATGCAAATCAAATGTCAAATTAATATAATGTTGCAAATACATAAAATAAAATGAAATTATTAATACATAAATTAACACAATGGTTTCTTTTTAATACTTTTTAAGTATTCTCTGCTGTTAATCTAAAGTGTCTTTCATTTATCGAAAGTCATTGTAACAACCTGAAGCATAATAATGCTTAAGGCTTGAATAAATATTGAACCTTAACTTTAATAAGTATTGAAAACATGCACAGGCAGGAGGTAGCCTAGTGATAGGGCGTGGGGCTTCGAATGTAGGGCGATCAGATCGAAAGACAGCGAGCGCCAGCAAAAAGCTTCGTCTCTAGGCTGGATATGGTCACGTTAAATCCGCTGTCCAGCAAAACCCTCCTACGAGGTCAGTTAGTGGGAGAAGGTACGAGTCCTCCAGATGTTACCCCTGAGATGGCTTGGTCAAAACTAAATGTCCTTTCCTCATTGGGCATTCAAAAAGGCATAGTGCAAACCAGAAAAGTATAATCAAATCGTAGCTCATCAGAAAAACATCTGCAAAAATATCTACAATTCAATGAATTTTCATTTCAATGAAACGTTTTGCTTCTAATTATTATTTCAGAGGCTCCATATCGTTACAAGTATCTCCCTATTGAGCACCGTTTTTGGTATTTTGGAAAGCAGAAAGATGAATTCAGAGTTGTAGTGTATAGAACAGAGAATAATTCATGTCTAGGCCGGATATGAGCATGCTGAATCCGTAGACCGGGATGTCCTTCTACGGGGGGGGGGGGGGGGTATGAAAGTGTTATCCTTGGGGTTTCTCAATCAAAATTGAGGTGGTCCAAGTGACCAACGTGGACTCACATGTGTGGTGCTCTCAGATAAAAAAAAGTATTCAACAATTTCATTGGTATACAAGTGTCACTGCATTAGGAGGAAAAAAAACCTTTCGAGATAATATTTTGAATGAAAATAATTTAAACCATAAGTAACCATAGTTGCCTTCCATAGCAATTTTTACTTTTCTAGAGCGATTGGTATAACAGGGTTCAATGTGAACTACTTTGGAATGGAAACTTTTGACCATCCTATATAATGACCTCTATATTAGTCTCATCTCTAAAGGTAGTTTTACAGTATATTTTTCTTTAGTGGGTCCGGCCTTGACGCTTAAGTTCCTCATATGAAATAATTTTTAGTCTGGATCTGAGTTCAGAATAACTAGTTGGAAAAAAGAGTATTCAATTCGTTAAGATGAATGAATACTGCGCAGTATGTCACTGAAATAAGATTATGCGGTCTGATGAGTTTAGATTTTTCGTTTTCCATAGTGATGGGTGCATCAGGATTAAAAAAGAAACTACTTGAAACTTTTTACCCATCGAATATAATGACCATTATATGGGTCTCTTCTCTAGAGGCAGTTTTATAGTTTTGTTTTGTTTCAATCGGTCAGGCCTTGACGTCTAAGTGTCTGAAACGAAATATTTTTTTAGCTAATATCTGACGTCTTTATTAAACTATTTATTTTTAGCCTAATGACTGAGCAGTGAAATTTTATAACGCAATAACATACTTATACTGCGTAATAACGTCCAGGCAGGAAAACACTTAAGTATGATTATTTTTTTAAAAAACAGTTTAATATCCTAACTTATTTTAAACTACTGAACATAAAACTTGTGACTCTAGAGCTTTGTTACAACTTTTTAAGTATTTTTTACGCAATAAACCTATCCAAACACTTCACCCAATGTCAGTAATCTTTTGCGAGAACAATGTGGTGTCAGTTGAACGAGAAGACTGATTCAGTCCCTCTTTTTATCTTATAGACGGCTAGACACTTATAGGTATACCTGACAGATATACCCGAACAGTTATTTTACCTCTCAGGTATACTTGTACGTCTGTACCTGAAAAAATGACTGATACAGTAACAGTTTGTCATTCGCACATTCAGGTATAATTGTCAGGCATAACGGTACATGTGTAGCCACCTTTTGAATTTTTTTAAAAGTAATTTCCTCATAAGGATATTTGGAGACATCATGACCAAAATTCATACAGCTTAAATTGGGAGTTTCTCAAAAAATATGATAAATCATTTTCATTTATACAGCCTGAGAAAAAGCCGTCAAACGGGAGGTTGCGAGGAGTCATACATGTGTTTTTAACACAGCAGTTGGAATAATGCTTAGTCCTGAAGATTTTAGATACATTTTCCACTTCTCCCTCTCAATGCAAAATCTAACTAAATAGGAAAATTTAAAATAGGCTTAGTGTTGAAATCATACATTAGACTCGTGCCCTGGGAGCAAAGAACAATATAGCGAGATAATAAAACACTTGACTGATGGGTTTTTTATATTATAGGAGATGTGTGTAGATTTTCTCATTATAAGTTGAACATATCTATATGTGTGTATGAATGGATGATTAAAATATTTTTCAAACCCAAATGCTTTTAATTGTTTAATATCTTTATAAAGACCACGAAATTTATTTATCATGGCCCTGTGCTGAAAAATAAAAAATATATATTTTTTCAACCTAACTGCAATTTTTCTACAGCTTGATTCGTCTCCCATACAACCAAATTATGATTCAGCGAGTTTAATTGTGCCTGATATTTTTCTGTGGAGCTAAATCAGCAACTATACAGGCTCATTTCCTACACCTGGTTTCATTTACCAACTTTAATTATTCACCTCGAGGTAGCCTTGTGGTAGCGCGCTGGCTTTCGAGGCTGAGGGTACTCGGATCGAATCCCAATGCTCGCCATTCAATATCTCCCCCAGATATCGCCCATGGGTATGCTCGGTTAAAATTGAGGTAGCAAATAGCTAAGACGGACTCCTACCCTTGTGGAGCTATATAAACTTGAGTCACACACTTCAGCCCTAAGCCTATATGGACCTGGTCTGGAATACTTTCGACCAGGGGGCATTACGAACAACAATAACTAATATTCACCTAACTTTTTCATTGCATTTACTTAAAAACATATTTTATTAATTAACATAAAAGATGACTACTTTGGATTAGAATAAAAGTTGACAAAAGAAAAACTACAGTATAAATAAAATAAATTGCACTAACTACTCATTAATATATATATATATATATATATATAATTACGATTACAAATAAGCATATTATTAAGTCTTTATTATTGCCTATATGAAATCACACTCAATGCTCTATTGTTTCTTAGTATAAGATATAGTTTAAAAAAAATAACTAAAGCCTATTATAACCATTTCCTCGTTTGCTTGATTTTTTTCTTTGCAATCTGTTTACGTTATGGAGCAGCGACATCGAGTATTGATTATTTTTAGAAATTTTAAGATAAATGACAGCAGGAGGCAACCAAGAAATTCCCCGCATGATGGCCTTAAAAGCATTTTCCGGTAAAGAGGCACTGGGAATTCCGTTGAAGAGGAAAATCGTAAGATATCATAAACGAATTTGGGCATTAAGAGGGAAAAAAATGACATGTAGTATTTCACCATTTAAGTACCTTTTACGAGCTGAGATTTTATTATACGAAACCATTTCTTTTCAAACGAGTGAAACTGAAATAAGTGGGTACTGGCCGCGGCGATATGGAACTTCATTGTTCTGCATTTCGAGAACTCAGAATCGGAATTTCACGGCAGTTTTGACGAACAAGGATTTAGAGGAGAGAGAGATATCTTAGTCGTTAACCATTGCAAATATAAGACGCTAGTGGATTTATAGAAACTGCTTACAGATTTGAAATAAGAATGCCTTGGAGCTTAAAAACTATAATAGGTTGTTGATACCGCTTATTTATGCTCTGTTCTCCGAATCACCAGCAATTAGTAAACCATTTATGTTTATTAAAATTTATCAGCATAAAGAAAGGCAGAAGAAATCAGTACAGGGCTATGATAGCTTAGTCGCTAACAAGCTCATATATAAAAGAACACTAGTGGATTTATATAAGCTGCTTGCAGATTTAAAATAAGAATGTCTTGGAGATTAAGCTATACACAGGGCAACAGTGGTTTTGGTGTCGGGATATTTGGAAAACATTTTATATGAATTTGATGCCCTGGATTTAAATATGGCAGTAGTTTTTGCCTAGGAGCTCAAATTTCTAAGATATAACATTTTAGTGAAATATACGTTACACTATTTTAAGTTAAATCCATATATCAAATTAAAAAATTAAACACGAAATTTTTATTATTATTATATTTTTTTAAATGTTAAAGGAACATAATAATCATAGAGAATATTGCAGTAGTACTTATCTAATTATACAAGGAGCAAGAAAGAGGAAAAAATTATCGATGAAACCAACTAGTTATTGAACACTTCGGAAACTTATTTTCCGTGACATTCTTGAATGTATTTTGGTACAGTCCCTTTCTAAACTCTAGCAGTAATCTGTCATCATGTGCATATCCGATCTTCCTTGGTAAAGGTCAATCCATAGTCTTAATATCCTGGTAAAATCTTTCACCTTGTTCCTCACTGATGTCTCCTAAATTTTCTGGAAAATGGTCTAAGTGGCTGTGTAAATAGTGCAACTTATAATGCTCATGTTATACCCAAGGGGTTTGAAACTGTTTAGCATCTCGTTTAAAAGTTCAACATAGTTTTCAGCTTTGCATTTGCCCACAAAATTTCCGACAATTGCAACAAATGAAGTCCAGTCTTTTCGCTCAGCCTCATTCATGGAATTTACGAAGGCAAGATCCTTAATGAGTTGTCTTATTTCTGGTTCGTCAAATATTCCTGCTTTAATTTTTCCGTACTCAACTTAAGCATTTCCCCCCCCCCCTATATATGCAAAGCATGATCCGTTCTTATCAAGGGCCTTTACATACTGCTTCATTAGGCGCAGCTTGATATGCAGTGGAGGAAAAATGATTCAAGGGGTTGTTATTGACATTATTTTCCGCAACATCCATGTTTTCTCTCTTAGGCCACTCTTTTCTAACCCAGTGGTGTGTTTTGTCTCTGCTATCCCAGAGGCACATGATGCAAGGATATTTGGTATAGCCATTTAGCTGTCCACGGAGAAAGTTCACCATTTTGAAGTCCACACAAATCCCCAATTGATGTTCATGATACTTTATCTTCTCCAAGACCAAAGCTATGGTGCCATATTCTTCTTTCATTTTCGTTGAGTGAGTAATTGGTATTGAACCATATTTGTTCCAATTGTGTAGAAGGACGCATTTCAAACTTCGCTTTGAGCTGTCAATAAATAGGCGCCAATCCTCTGGAAAATATTCAGGAAGACCCATTTTTCCCAGGAGTCCAGTTTCCCAGGAGGACAAATCAACCATACTTGAATGTATTGAATAGAAAAAAAAGCATTGGTAAAAAGGTGGATGTACAGTAAAACCTCGTTCATCCGGCTCTAGTTGATCCAGATCTCCAGATAATCCGGATCAGATTTGTAGGCATTATTTTTATTTAATGTTCACATTAAATAATAATTTTTAACTATGATAAGAAGAGCGTAACTACAAGTACGTCAAATATTCGCTTTTTCGTTTGATTCAATGTACAGTTACTGCATAGATTGTACAATAAATTATGGTGATAAAATTATTTTTGTTGAGTTTAAGAAAACTTTACTAGACTTGCCAATTCTTTGTTAAGAAATTATGTGAAAAGTTATTTTTATATTTTTTAATGTCTTGTAAACAATGTTATGCAATCTATTTTATTACAAAACAAAGGAAGTCTTCTTAATTAAGCATTGTGTATTGATTACTACCCATATTTCCCGGATTATCCGGATTTTCGATTGTCTGGATTGCCTATGGTCCCAGTTAGTCCGGATAAACGAGGTTTTACTGTATCCAAAAAGTAGAGCTGATAGAGAAAAATCGATTTTATATTTAGATTCAGCGCCTCAATCAGTTCTAAAATCCTAGGCACAAAAAAAAAATTTATTTTGTAGACCTGTGATAAATAGGTTGTTAATACCGCTTTTATATGCACTGTTCTCGGAATCACCAGTTAGTGATCCATTTATGTTTGTTAAAAATTAGCAGCATAAACAAGGCCAAAGAAATCAGTACAGGGCTACAAATTAGTGCAGGGCTCTGATAGCTTAGTCGTTAACAAACGGAAATATTAAGGACACTAGTGGATTTATATAAGCTGCTTACAGATTTAAAATGAGAATGACTTGGAGCTTAAGCTATAATAGGTTGTAAATACTGGTTATATATGCAGTGTTCTCAGAATCACCAATTAGTGAACCATTTATGTTTATAAAAAATTATCATCATAAATAAGGCCGAAGAAATCAGTACAGGGCTGCGAATCAGTACAGGACTATGATAGCTTAGTCATTAACCTACGCAAATATAAAAGGACACTAGTGGATTTGTAGAAGCTGCTTACAGATTTAAAATAAGAATGTTTTGATGCTTAAACTATAATAGGTTGTTGATACTGATTATATAAGCAATGTTCTCGGAATCACCAGCAATTAGTTAACTATTTATATTTATTAAAAATTATCAGTATAAACCAGGAAATCAGTACAGGGCTATGAATTAGGAAAGTACAAGGAACACAAAAATTATGTAACGGCTTCCAACACGCAGCAGCCTGCGTGTGTATTTTTCGGTGCGTGTTTCTCATTTGAATTTGTTTTATATTTTAGAAAACTTTCTTGCCTTTTCCACTTGCGGCAAAGAGTGGAGGGGCTTGCATAAGTAAATGAAGTAAAGGAAAATATGAAAACAGCTTTAGTGATTAGTAAGCTTTATCTATGACCTCTTATGGGGAAATACCAAGGTTTCAAGCCATAAAAGGTCTCAAAGGAATTTAAAGAAAATATACATTTTTGAATCAGTTGATCCTCGGGCGGAACAAAAAAATTAACGATGATTATTGATGCTTTCAAAATATGAAGAGCCATCCAATATTTCGTCGAATATTAAAAAATATAGGTAACTGTTGAATAAACGTCGAATATTCATGTTTTCAATATAAGCAATATGTACTACAAGTAGTATAAATACTTTCGAACATTTTTTTATCATTCTTTAAACATAACTTTGCTCGTTCCGGAATCGAACATGGAACCTTCTTCTGAACAGATATGAAAAGCTTTATATTCCCAAGTACTGTCATAATATTTTCGAATTAAAGTGCTTTCCTTTACTCTAGAAGAGAATGGAGGCAGGGGGATGTTGAATCGGGGCTGCCTTGATCCCAGTCGAAATCATTAAATTATCATCCGGAGCACTGACTCGGGCTCAACCACACATTTCCCACACATTTTTTTCGCCCGCTTTGGAGACCCGCGAATTAAGATCGTGTCTAAACCATGTCGTTAACTATTTTGTACATTTACCTTATAATATATTTAACTAAAAAGAGTCTGTTTTGAGTTCAATCACCATGCCAACCTCCCTCGCGAGGCCTTTGAATTCTCAGATGAAGCAACACCATGATGGTATAATAAACTGACCGATTAGCCTGGGGATTCTATTCCATGACCTTAGTGTTTACGCTGTGCGTTGCTAGCCTTTCAATGAAAGTAATCAGTTAACGTGGTTCAAGAGTTAATGCTTACGAGAGAGTTGTCTGTTTATGCGTGAATTTGTTATAGCTGCATACTGGGAACTGATGTTTACTACCAGCATATTATTATAAATGTCCTGGAAATGTAACGGTAATTTCGCTGGGTTACCGTTTGGGTATTAATAACGTGAGTCTTCTTGCTTCTATTCTCCTTTGTATGGTGTCTGCATCAATAACTGATCATAAAATCATTTACAAAAACAAAGTACTGTAATTTTTAATCGGTAGAGAATTTGCATCAATACAAACCGTCATCTATAACTGGCTTAGTTATGAATAATGCATCAAGTATTACGGCCACCCCCCACTTTCGTGTACAAGCCACTGTCAAACTGAAGACCTTCGCTGCGCAGCAATTCCTGCAAACTCAGCCGAGGGTTAATTTCCCATGTTCGGGGATGCTTCTTATAGGCCTGGGTGACGGCCGGACAGTGCAGATCTGCCGACCATATTGAACAACCCTGGGCCCCTTAATTATGGATAAAAATAAAGTGAGTGAGTTACTGATGTGATAAGGTGCTGTGCTGGAATCTGTTGGATCACTGGCTAACAAACAGGAGCAAATGCTGCTGGCAAGGCTGAAAGGAAGCGAACGGACGACAACTTCGTCACAGGAGCCGAGAACGTATATCCGCAGTAGAATCCGTCATAAGAGACTGGTTGTTGAGTCAGCATATCATCGGCCTTTTTTGCTGGAATGTTTTGCATCATACCTCGAAGTGAAGTAAGGAGGTGTGGTAAGCATAATACCTCGTGGTTCGACCACACCTCCATGGTACTGGCGTCGTCACTAACAAAGTGACCAAGTAATCAAAGTAACGAATGGCGGTCACCACAATTGTAATTCAGTAAGGGCCTGTTCACATAGGAGTCCGTTGCGTTGCTTTAAGGGAAAGATGACGTTGAGACGAAAATAAACCAATCATATGCCTCCAAACGATTAGCAATGAAATTTTTAACGCCTATGATTGGTTTATTTTCGTCTCAACGTCATCTTTTCCTTAACGCAACGCAACGGACTCCTATGTGAACAGGTCCTAACTGATCTTAGCGATCTTTTCTTCTGGAGAGTAGGTGTTTGTCTTCGAAGATTTACCCAAACGGTCTGAAAACCAATTACACTTTGTAGGCTTTACATCCTGAGTCTTCCAATCCCGAAAAGTTCTATTTTTCAGGCAGATGCGTTAACCTAGCAACCAAGCAACTTCATGATCCCACTATCACACACGATCTTCCCTTTCTTGAAGAGATCTACAATCTAGGAGCATTGAAGGGGGCACACAACCTTTGACTACACTGTAATCACCGTAAACATGATCAAATTCGAGCTACTGAAACTCCAATAATATTAATATATATATATATATAATTTTTTTTTCTTTTATATAAAAATTACAATTATTCAGTTATATTTTATACAAATTTAAAACTTGTAAATCCATAAATAATTTTTAGATTTTATTTTTAAATGTATACATTACTAAAAAGGGAAAAAAATCATTGGATGTTTCGCGCATCATAAAATTAAGAAATATGCATACATAAACTATTTTTTGGTCAAATTAAATTAATAATGTACTCAAGTTTAATGTAAAACCAAAAAATATTGTTTAAATTGAAAATTTTACATAAAATTAAGAGTTCTGGAAAATAAATTTAAATTGATCTGGAACAATTGAAACTGGAATTAATTTGAGAAAACTGAAGTTAAAGTTGGAATAAACTACATGGCCATGGCAACAGAGTGAGCTTTACATAAACTGTCATAAGTCGAGAAATAATGCGAAATTTTTTATGCGGTTTTTTGCATGTTGTTCAGAAATGTCCCAAAAATCAGAATATAGCTAGTACCAAAAATCGATTTTTTGAAGTTTTAAAGGTAGTGTGCCCCCAAAAATTTGACTGCAGGCGAAGCAAAGATTTTTACCGGGTCTTAGAATATCTGTATTGAGGCCTAACCCTGTCAATTAAGCACACGTGATCTCGGGAATACACGGGAGCCTAAACTCTTCTCCTCCCGCAGGAGACGAGACGATTAAGGGAAATTCCCGACGATTAATTCCTTTTTCGGGGATTTCTATAACGACTACTATTGAATCATGCACTCTGAAATAAACTTTATTACTCCCGGAAAACAACACAGCTCGAAGGGGCGATCGAAAATGCAGTCTTCTTTCTTGACAGATGTCATAATCACAACACCATTGAAAAGATTCGTGCTCTTTTCTAACGAACCCGACAATCAGAACTCTTTTTCACTTTTAGTTTAAAACTATTGTTAAACGGTGTTTCTGCAGAACCCGCATGGGTCAGTGCTTTTCGTTACATCTAGGGTTTCTCAGATGGACTTTTTATTCATCCATATAATGAGCCGTACTGCGTATAGGCAATAGAAGTTTCAATGAGCCTAAATCCCCAATCTCGGAAATAAATCACTAAGACAAAATTGCATATTATAAAGCAATTATGACATTAGTAGCATTGAACTCCATTTTAAATTAATTTGACTCGAGAAGACTTCATTTTCAAGAGACTCTGTTGATATTTTATCTCCCATGACTCCATTATTAAATAAACTGGACGGAAGAATGTTAAAAAAAACTAACTTTCAAAATATTTCAAAAACTTTGATTGCTTTCTATGTAATCAGTGAGTCTTGTACCCTTTAAAACAGCTCCAATGATAGCTTGTGACGATTTTTCATAGGCAGTAAGTAGCTCCCAAGACGCATGTATTATAAACTAAAGCATAAACTGGCCACACTTCTCATGAACGTTAATACTTGACTCGCTGCAGAAAATACATTCGTTGAAAAATAAACGAAGCGCAGTCAACCTGTATAATGGATAAAATTCTCCAAAATTAATAAATCAGTTTCTTTTTTTATCGTACTGTTCATTTCAGGCTTTCTTACTCCGTTTTGCAAGCTCGAGGTAGCCTTGTGATAGCACGCTTGCTTTCGGTGCCGAGGTTGCTCGGATCGAATCCCGACACGCGCCATTAAATACTTACGTGCCTAGGCCGGATATGGGCACGTTAAATCTGTAGACCGAAGAATTCCTCTATGAGGTCAGAGTGGGTACGATCCCCCCAGATGCCACCCCTGGGTGCTCGGTCAAAATTGAGGTTGCACTTGGCTAAATCGGACTCCGACTCTTGTGGTGCCTTTATAAAACCAGAGCTGCATGTCTCTGCCCGATAGCCCATATGGACCTTGTCTGGAATAGATTACGGCCGGGGACATTAGAAACAACTAACAACAATCCCGTTTTGCTGAGCATGACGTGATGTCACTGAGCGGTCTAGAAAGTAGTTACGTACAAAGTCATTGAAAGAATGAAAAAAGGTGAAAATAAAATACAATTTAGGCATAACGTTATTGTGAAAAAGAAACATTCATCTTTTTCAAAAGTCCATTGTAATCACACATGGTTTCCATTACTTATTTCACTGACATATTGAAATTTTTTTTTGCTTCAAATGTTAGCATTATCTTTTGAAAATGTATTTTTGTTTTTATTAATCCATCTCTTGCAGGAGAGCCACATATGAACAAGGATTATTGACTTAACTCAGTAACTAATTTAAAAATCCTTTCTACTGCTTGTGTGTAACATGGAAAATTTTTGAACTCAATACATTGGCTCTCATGATCAGATTCGTTTGCTTCCTTTATAAATTGCTTTACTTTGTCATACTTTGCAGCACTTGAAACTCTCCTCCTTTGTATGATATCAGATGATCGCAGTCATGTAATGCCTTATCATGAATTGCGCCGGATTCTAAAACCAAGGGCTGGAAATGAAGGAGGCATCAGGAAATTTTTCATTCAACGTATAAACTGATGCCAAGGATTATATTGAAACGATTGAATGGAGTGATGTTAAAGTAACAGAACCTGCTATGAAGAGGCTTATTTCTGATGACAAAGCAAAACAGTTTATAAAGGAAGCAAAATAATCTGATCATGAGAGTCAACGTATTGACTTCAATAATTTACCATATCACACAAGCACTAGAAAGGATTGTTAAATTAGTTACTGAGTCATTCTTGTCCGTTTGTGGCACTGTTACAAGAGATGCATTGATAAAAACAAAAAACAGTCTCAAAAGATAATAGAATATTTGAAACAAAAAAAAATAATATGTCAGTGAAATAAGTAACGGAAACCATGTGTGATTACTATGGGATTTTGAAAAAGATGAATGTTTTTTTTCAAAATAACGTTTTGCTTTTAAAGATATTACATTAATATTTTCCTAAATAAGCGTGATTAGTTTATTTTAATTAGGCCCGTCAATTAAAAATAGTTTTTGTATCATTCCAATGTGTATTATAAGAATAGGCCACAGTAAAATTAATATAATAAAGACCCCGAAATTCTACAAAATCAGTTGTTCTATAATGGCATCTAAAAATTAGTAATATTTAGAATGTGTAAGTTTTCTTTAAAAATATTCATATTTTGAATATTTTGTTTACAAAAAAATATATATTATTATTTTAATATACCAGAAAAGAAATTTTATTAAAGAATACAAATTTTATCACTTTTTCATAAAAATATCCATATTGAAGCCCTTTGCGGCATTGAAAAATATTTTAGTATAGCAATAAAATTTTATATTTATCATTTTAGTTTTAAAGTTTTGATTGCTATAGAAAATCTCTATGTAATAAAAAGTTATTTTTGTTCCACCCTAATGGGGAGTTTGTTGTATAACAAATTAATCTCGCCAGTTATCTTCCAAAGTTCATGGCATATGCGTTGACCATTTTAGAAAAGTTTAAAAGAGGAATTTTTTTTTAAATTTTACTCCGATCAAGATGGCGATATCATTTGACGTCAGTGACGTCGATGGATCATCAGCTCAGATATCTAAGAACCCTTTTTGAGCTTGATGACGTCATATTACAAAGATTTTGTAGAAACACGTTTGTGGAGATACTCTCAATAAAAACTTTAATAAAACTTTATATAATAATAAACCTTATATAATAAATACTTATCTTGCGAATACGGTAAAATGCGGTGAAAATATTTGTTAGCAGTAAAATGAAATTATTCTACCCCAAAACCCTCAAATCAAAACGTAAACAATATACTCTAGATTTCTTTGTTGGGAAATTCTAATGAATACTACTCGAAATTAGAAAAAAAAATAGCATCTTAGTGGCTTTAGAGTATTATTAACCTAATCAATTATCTAGAAGTACTTTACCGTGATGTTCAAATTCGATTATGCTAATGTAAAATTAGGTAATGCGATTTGCAGAAGACCCCCATTTTATATCTACTTATAACCTCTTATATTTCTTAAAGCACATGTGTTGTTACCTTATTATCTAGGTATATCTTTGAAGAAAGTCGTAGGAGATAAGATTTCAGTAGATGAGTATAGCAAGGGTAATTGAATTTTACATTACCTTATTAACTTATGCTGAAAATTAGTCTTATTAGATTAAGTGCAAAAACACACTCACGCGAGCACTACGATTTTGAATGTTTTCTTATCTCAGCGTGTTTGAAGACTCGTTATTACACTGAGGAGACTTTTTTTTTCTTAATAAAGACTATTTCTTTACTTACTTTTTTTTCAGACAGCCTTTCATATCAAATATTTTTATTTTCGTTCACAGCCTGATATTTTTTTTCTGTTTGTTTAATGCAGCAATAGACAATTCAAGTCTGATTTCAACTAAGAAATATCGTCAATTTCTAAGATCGTAAATATATTTCAGTCTTCAGTTTGAGTATACCCAATATATATATATATATATATATATATATATATGAAAGATATACAATTTAAGTTGATCCCCTGTAAATTTTCTTCCCTTCCCATGCTTAAGATCGCATTACCAAATTCTGTTTTCAAGAACCCAGGAATATTTTTCATAGCATCAGCAATTCCTGGGCAAGCCACGAAACTGTACGACTACTTTTCTATGCCCAAATAAGGTAATCGTCCTGCACAACTGATGCAGCTTGCAAAAAACATCTTTGGTCAGCAAATTCTTCAACCGCAGATACCTCTATACTCAAACCCCGGGAATCACTCGGGTGTTGGCTTTCCATTAGATCAGATGTCTGTTTAGCCACTCGGAAATAAATTTCTTTTTCTAATAGTTCTGTAATCTGATCTTATTTCATTACATATAAATATATATATATATATATATATATATATATATATGGATGCGGTGGCCCAGTTCGCAACAGCAGTGGGACAGTGATCTGAACGTCCCTGGTTCGATACTCGTCGCTGCCAATCCACCGCCGTGTTCACTAATGGTGGCCGAGGTACGTAAAATAGGTTGTGGCTGCAATGTTCTCCAAGTTCTCAAATTTACCTCTGGGGGTGCGGGGTCAAGTGTTCCTGTCTCGTCACTTGACTCGATTCAAAATTACGGGACCGGAAGAATCGAACTCCGACCCTTGTGGTGCTAATTCAAAACAGGAGCCGCCCTTTTCAGCCCAATAGCCTATTAGTACCTGATGAATGGAACCTCCAACTAGGAGGCATTAGCAACAACAGCAACAACTGC
The DNA here is from genome assembly GCA_907164885.2 of Dolomedes plantarius. Lineage (NCBI taxonomy): Eukaryota > Metazoa > Arthropoda > Arachnida > Araneae > Dolomedidae > Dolomedes > Dolomedes plantarius. The sequence continues at coordinate 78,944,556 of OU015498.1, forward strand.
TTCCCACGCACGGGGTTGTAGTAAGCAAAGATTCAGTTGTAGAGCAGTTATTTTATTTCACTCTATGCAAGAGGTCATATCTTTTTATTTAGCATGTTAACAATTTTTAATATGTTAATAAACTAAAAATTTTTATATTTACGAGCACTGTTTAAGTAAAGAAACCTCAACACTTAGAGAGCCAGCGTTTACGTGTGTGTGTGAGAGAGAGAGAGAAACAGACAGACAAACAGTAGCAGACGCATTAAGAACAGGGCCTTAGTTGCTTCGTCAAAGGACAATTTAAGTTCAGCGCTATCGAGTGTGTTGAAAAAAAATCAGGTGAACAGGCATATAGGATTATAGGTATTCTTTTACTACGGCGAAATTTACGATTGCGGATTACAGGCAGAAAATTATGCTACCTTCATTTTGTTATACCTTAGGTAGGAAATAAAATCATCAGAAATGCTGTTTGTTGTTTGTCCAATGAGCAGCATTTGTCAATGAAGACATTCGCCCTTTATCCGAGAGAATCGTTGGCATCGTTCAAGTGGAGGGGGGGGGGGCACAGTGAATCCACATCAACCCGTGGTCTATCTCTATTTTTACCGACCACGTCCGATGCCGACATCTAGGGAATTCGTGCTCCCCCCCCCTCTTACTGACCTCATGGAGAACTTTCCGGTGTTAACATGGTAGAACTTTCCGGATTTAACATGCCCATATCCGAAGCCCAAAGCGCTGCCACAAGGTTTCCTCGGGCCCAAATTATTCGAGATTACCTATTGATAAAATGTCGTTAATTTATCCCACTAAAAACAAATATATAACTGAAAAGTTGTCGAGAAAGATTTAGTTAGAAGTCACCCCTAAATTGTTAAAAACAAGGTATATCATATACTCTACAGTTATTTTTAAGAGGACAAGGGACCTTAAACCTGTTTTTTTCTTAATTTTCAATATTTTACTGTATATACAAAATGAGAATACTTAATATTTTTTTCTACTACATTGGAGACGCTTTAAATTCTCAAATAAGTATTTTGTAGATGGATAAGACCTGTTTTTAAAAAAAAGTTTTTCAATATGCTCCACGTGCATTCATTTTCTTCTAATTTTTTCCAAATTTCTCAGGATTGTTAATTGAAGTATTTGTTACAAAACTGTGCAAAGGTCTTTGAAACCACAAATATTTTTCTTATTTATAGACCATGAAATAAAGCAAAAACCTGAAAAAAATAACAGGCAGAATAAAAAAAATAATTATTTATGGCTTTACACGCATACAAAATAAATAAATGCACAATTATGTTTATATACATATCGTAAACTTATAATAAAAAAATTAAGGTTTTTAAATGATTTTGTATGCACGTGGAGTATTTTGTAAAAGGCTTGCATTTTTGAAAAAAATTGAAAAACAGGCATTATTATGACAAAAAATTCTTATTTTGAAGTCTAAGGGATTCACTGTAGTAAAAAGGAATCAAATTATTCTCATTTTGTATATAGAGTAAAAAATTTATAATTAAAAAATTCGAGATTGAAGGTCCCTTTTCCCCTTAATCATACTTCGATATTTCACTTTTCATCATTTGACCAAAAGAGGGTATCATTTCATGATTGCCATCTGTCTGCTCAAAGATGATTTTTTTCTTTATGCTAAACTTATTTTCAGAAAAACTGGCGAAAGTACTGTGATGACTACTTTTGAAAGAGGACAAAAGAACTAAAATATCCTCAAAAGTTCTCTATTTTGAGTCACTTTGAGTCACTTTATTTTGAGTCATTTAAAGTCACTTTGAAGTTCCTTCAAAGTGACTTTATACCGGCAGTAGAAGTATCAATGATATGAATAGACGAAAATTTTCAGTAAAATAATTTCATAATAAAAGTTCGCTTTTAGTACTATACCTAAATCCCCATAAGATATAAAGAGATGAAAATATTTAATGAAATTACCCCATAATAACACTTTACTTAAATACAGTACGAAAATATACCCGAGTAATAGCGAAATATGACACCAAAACTAGTGAAACATTGACGGGATTAGAAAAAATGTTGCGAAATTTGCTATAAATAACCGCAATTTAAGCTCAGTTTAGCGAAATCGCCTTACAGAATAAGAACCGCCTACACAGTGATCTACGAATCAGACAAAATGACAACCAAGGAGAGTTGCCATTTCAAAACAGCAAAACAGGTCAGGATAAAAATGCCACCAGCAGATGCAGAAAAAATAAGAGACGATGAAATAAAGTTCACAAGAAACATAAAGTCTATTAGGCAGGGGGGGGACTATGTGCTTATTTTCCGCCATTTCATTTTACTCGGCTAAGAAGAAAACTTGATTTCGAAATTGATTGGAGCTTTTGATTTCGAAATTCTGATTGGAGCTTAATTTACAGTTATTTATTGTGAATCGTCTTAAGCTATTTTATTCCCCGAACTCTTTAGTTATTTGCAAAGTGTGATTAGGTGGAGACGGAAGGGTTGTGGGTTGCCTAACATAAAATGGTTACAATGAGTTTATTTGATTGTAATTCTATAATATGATGTAATAAATATTTGCTGCAAATTGTAAGGGTTTGGTACTTTCAGTAGAAAAATTAGTAAAACAACTTTCATTAAAATTGGTCCGAGAGTTGCCGAATCATAGATATTTTTACCAATATTCCATTGTATTATTATACAATCAGTTTCAAATGAAAGATAACGGGTTAGTTTCAAAATAATTTTCACTCCTATCTGCCATTTCTGCTGAAAGAAGAATCATTTGTTTGTAGTAAAGATTTTTAATGTTTAGGAAAGCAGGCCTTTAATTAAGTACGTGGTTCTACGACGCCCCTTTCAGGAAATGGAGGAGAAAGAAATATGTAAATAATTTAAAACATGCAAGTAACCAAAGAATATTGTCACCCAAAAATATTATTTGTCGAGGCACAGAGAAAATACTTGTCAAAAACATTTATAGCATTAGTTGACAGAGAACAGTACTTATATATATATATATATATATATATATATATATATATATATATATATATATATGTGTGTGTGTGTGTGTGTGTGTATGTATATATATATATATATATATATATATATATATATATGTGTATATATATATATATATATATGTATGTATATATATGTGTATATATATATATGTATGTATATATATATATATATATATATATATATATATATATATATATATATATATATGTAAAGGATTTAGTGGGAAAAGAATGATTATTCTAAATTTAAAGGGGGCTTGGGAATTAAATTATATTCGTGGCGTAATTTGCCTCTAATTGTTCGTATTCAAAGACGCGAATTGGGAAAGGGAATTTCCCTTTTATTATATAATCTTCGTGCGCCTCTGAGTTCTGCGGTCGAGGAGAAACGTGTACATTTTATTTAGCCTTGAAAGATGTCTGTTTAGGGCTCTGCGCATGTCCAAGGAGAGTTGGCGCGCTGAGATTCCCGCGAATTTGGGGAGAGCGGGAATAGAAGTCGATGCTATCAGATGTGTTTCGCCACGGCTCTAAAAAAGAAATGGCGAATAATGAAATGCGTAGATCTGGAGAGGTGGTATTATGACATTGAACTGAATAAACTCTACTTAATTTAGACGATGCTGAGTACTTTTTGAGTGTATGCCTTCCCTCGATGCCATGGACTATAAAACAAGAAGACTGCAAACGACACATTAGCAGGCAAAAGCCAACGCCTGTCAGTAGCCGGCAGTGATGAAACCTACGACGAGTTAATTAAAACCCATTTGGATAGCACACAGGTGCGAAGAAATTTACGACCTTATAAATAAATTAAATTACGTTGAAAAATAAATTAAATAACTATGGCAGAAGAAACAAGTGACACCGACCTTCAAAAAAAAATAGCACTTGATGACAGTCTCATGCAACAAATTGGATCGCCTGAAGGGACAATACCCACTGCAAATACATATAACGCAGAAGAAAACACAAGAAAAATGAATACTGAAGAATCGCAGAAGGACAGCGGACGGACCAAAAAAGACATAGCAAAGAAAATAAATGAAGAAAAACTCAAAATTCCAATTTTCGACAGCAAAAGGAAAAAGAATATCCTTCCTTGGTTAACCATGTTCGATGAAAAATGCCAAGCTCTAGATTTAGACGCAGAGTGGAAGAAAGAGAACTTAATTAATTTTGTGAACGATGAGGTGCAGGACTTAATAATTTCCACAGAATTATATAAAGAAAATTATGATGACATAAGAAAGAATTTAATTACAATATTTTCAAGAAGTCGCGAACAGCTCATAACAGATTTCAGGAACTTAAAACTACAAGATGATGGTGATATATATGACTATTACAAAACAAAAATAGAAATAGGACGCTCTCTCGGAAAAAATGATGAAGAATTAGTTGAAATACTGACAATAGACTCACCGCACCACATCAGAACATTATTAACTCTGCAAAATATTAAAAACCCATATGAGTGGCTGGAGAAGGCGAAGAGAATACAAATTCCCATTTCTCCGAAAGATATGGATCAGAAACAAAATCAAGAAAAACATGTACATGCAAGAAGAGAGGATTTTCGTTTTCAGCCAACTTTCGCCCAACAATTTAATCATGAAGAATACAGAGGAGACTTTGATCAACGCGCTCCACAAAGCTTTAGACCACGACAAGGACGATATGACAGAAGAGAAAATGTGCCTGACAGACGAGAAAATTATTATGCCTGGCGACGAGAAAACCGCCCACAGTCTCATCAACAGTGGAATAGGACTGATCTCCACGACAACAGAGACAACAGATGACTTATAGTTTCAGCTCGGGTGAGTGATAAAAATTTTCAATGCTTACTGGATACGGGTAGTACGGTTACACTGATTTCACAGTCATTATTTAAAGTAATTAAAGATTTTAAAAAACTAAACTTAGAAAATATTGTGTTAAATCAAACTGATGGTCAAGTAACTGTAACAAATTTAATAAAAACAACTGTAAAAATTGGTAAAATAACTAGGGAAATTGAAATGTTGGTAATTAAAAGTGATTTGCCATATGTGTTACTAAGTTTAGAACATATGAGACTTTTTCGTCTCGAAATAAATTTAAGAAAATTAAAAGTATACCAATTTAATAAAGAAATATTACTGTGTAATGAAAATAATTATGTTAATCCATATGCATTGAATGTTCAAAGAAAAATAATTGGAAATTATTGTGATAATATGTATAATGGTAAAAGGTGTTATAAAAATAACAATATGTGTAATTTTAGAAATGTAAACAAAAATGTATATGAAAATAGAAAATATTTTAATCATTGGACTGTGAATAGTAATAGAGGGTATGATAAAGGTAGAAAATTTGTTAAGAGAAACTATTTAAGATATGATCACTCTCCTGAGCACTACAAAGGGACTGTTTACAAAAATTATGTGAAAAGTAATGTGAATAATGTTTTTTCAAATGACTATGAAACCCTGAATTCTGACAATAACCAAAGAATGAGAAAATCAAATGTAAATTATGAGAATTCAAACAAAATAATAAGTACTGATTGTAATGTTCAAAATTTAAATGAGACATCAGGTATCCCCGATGATACATTGAATACTCTGTTTAAAGAGCCCGGTGATGCTTTGGACTTTGTGACACCAGAGCAAATATCCGAGGACTGGCCCCGATTAGAAAACATTTTAAAAAATTTCGAACATATCTTTTCTAAAAATAAATATGATGTAGGAAAAATAAAATTAGAACCTCAAAGAGTTCACTTAACTTCAGAACTTCCAATAGCTCTTAGACCCTACCGTTCCTCACAAACTGAAAATTTGGAAATACAAAAACAAATAAATGAGTTGTTAAAAGCAGGATTTATTAAACCATCCCATTCACCATTTGCATCACCAGTCTGCTTAGTAAAAAAGAGAGGAGAAGGAAAAACTCGTTTATGCATAGATTATCGTAAATTAAACTCAATCACAAAATTTGATTCAGAACCTATTCCAAGAATAGATGACATCTTAGACCAACTAACACATGCAAGATACTTTTCAACACTTGACTTAACTTCGGGATATTGGCATATTGCAATACATGACAAAGACACAGAAAAATTAGCTTTCACTACAAATTTTGGACTATATGAGTGGCTCAGGCTCCCCTTTGGTTGGAAGAATGCTCCCAGCGTTTTTCAACGAGCAATTAGACAAATTTTAAACAAGTATCAAATAAAATATGCACTAAATTACTTTGACGACATAATAATTTTTTCTCAAAATTTTAATGAACATATGCAACACTTAGAAGAAATTTTTCAAATCTGTAAACAAGAAAATATCAAACTAAAAAAATCAAAGTGTCAATTTGCAAAGAAGGAAATAAATTTCTTAGGTTATGAGGTGTCACAAGGACAATATTCTCCACAAAATACAAACATTGAGACAATAAAAAAATTGTTACCACCCAAAAATGTAAAAGAACTCCAAAGATTTTTAGGTTCCATAAATGTATACCAAAAGTTCATTCAAGATTATGCAAAGTTAAGATTACCACTCAACAAATTATTAAAGAAAGATGTAAAATGGAACTGGTCTCCTGAATGTCAAATATCATATCAAAAATTAAAAGATGAGTTAATTTCAAAACCAATTTTGACTTTATATAATCCAAATTATCCATGCCACTTGTACGTTGATGCCAGTCAAGAAGCAATAGCTGCAGTTTTGAAACAAAAACATCCAAATGGACAATTGCACCCAATAGCTTTTTATTCCAGACAATTAAGAAAACATGAGAAAAATTATGCCATAACAGAGCTTGAATGCTTGGCAATTGTTGATTCGATTGACAAATATCACTGTTATTTACATGGCCAGAAATTTACAATACATTCAGATCACTCTGCATTACAATGGCTAAAAAATGTAAAGAATTTAACTGGCAGGCTATTTAGATGGTCATTAAAATTATCAATGTATGATTATGATATAGTGTATATTAAGGGAAAATGCAATCATGAGGCTGATATGTTATCCAGAAACCCTGTGAGTCATTTTGTTAATCAATATTGTTATTTCCTAAGCACAGATGAAATAATTAAAGGACAGTGGGATGATAATATAAATAACATTAAGTATAAAAAATATAATGGAGTCTTAACTATAAAAAAGAAAAACTTAGTCAAAATTGTAGTTCCGCCATCACTAAGAGTAAAGTTAATAAATTCAGCTCATGAAAGGTTCGGTCACCCAGGTGTAAAAAAGATGTTAAAGTTAATTTCCCCAATTTACTATTGGCAAGACATAATTGTAGACATAGCAAATTTTGTTCGTTGTTGTGAAACCTGTCAAAAGAATAAAAAATCAACTCAGAAAAAATTTGGACTGATGGAGCAAGTGCCTGTGGCGAATGAACCATTTGACTTAATTTCAGTCGATACTGTTGGGGGTTTCAATTATTACAATTCAACAAAAAAATATCTTCATCTTGTAATTGATCATGCAACCAGGTACATATGGACATTCCCCTCAAAGAGTGTAACCAGTGAGACTTACACAAACTGCTTGAGACAAGTTTTCAATATAAAGGTTCCAAAACAAATACTCAGTGACAGAAATGCTGCATTCACTTCTTCCAGATTTAAGAAATTTTTAAAGCATCACAATGTACGACAATTATTAACCAGTTCGCATAGACCTCAGACAAACGGCAAGAATGAAAGATGTAATCAAACAATAGTAGCAAAATTAAGATGTAAAGTAAATTCTTCTTCGAAAAAAATTCCCTGGACAAAAATTTTAGAACAGGTAACTTCTGAATACAATAATCAACCCCATTCTGTGACTGGTTTTTCCCCAAACTACCTTTTATTTGGAATACTACCATATGATTCACCTTTGCCCAAAACAACTTCATTAAATTACCCACCTGTTGAGGAAGCTAGAAAAATTGCAGTACAAAGAACTATTCAACACCATAAAATTAATAAACAAAGATATGATAAACATTTTGTTCAGTCAAATTTTAAAATTGGTGACTTAGTGATGTACGAAGAATTTAAATACCCAAATTCAAGAAAACTAGATCCACCTTATTCAGGCCCCTACACAATTTTAAATCAACTATCTAATGTAAATTTTGAAATTAACAGACCAAATCAATATACTGGAAAAGCCACCGACATTGTACATTCAACAAGATTAAGACATTTTCATCCACAAAATGAGTTTAAATTAAAATAAATTTCAGTTCCTGCAGCATTTCTTGGGGGGAGGGGGGGAAATAAGGAAAGTTTTGTACTAATTGCAAATAAAATTGAAATTGTAAATTTTGAATGTTAATAATAAAACTATGAAAATTAAATTGTATTTCTGAAAGCAAAGAAAAGCTATAATATGATTGTATTGATTTTTTGACTTTAACAATTGTATGATATGAGTTAAAATTTAAATAACTGTTGAAAGAACTTTTTCTAAATCTACAAAATCTGAGTATGTTGAAATGTTTATCACTAATTTATAATGTTTTGAATTGTCTTAAAGCTGAACTGTATGTGATATTTGCCCAATTTTGACAAGCCTAATTCTTTTACCTTTTTAATTTCCCTCTTTCTTGAAGTCTATACTATCTCCCACTTCTACCCACGCGCTGGAAGCCATCCCAATTACCTAATCACTTGTATATAAGCAATTTTACGTGTCAGTCACTTTAGGTGCTGAGTTAATCCAAGATAAACAAATAATGACCAAAGACAGGCTGTGGGATGACCGCTCCTTTGTCCTCCCTTTTCCTTCAGGTTTCTGTTGACTCATGTTTTCCCCATTGGAATTCATGAGTGAACGGATTACCCTTTTCCTCTTGGTTGGCTGGGTGTTACATCCTTTCCTTTTTCTGGAGTCAGTGAGTGAATACTGATCTCTTTTGAGCCTTTCCCAACCTAGAGTTTCAGTGTCGTGCACTATACGCACCAATTTTTCACTCTGAATTTTGTTTAGAGTTGTCGGTTGTGGTTAAGACGGTGGGAAATTGTTGAACCTGCTCTCCTCTGACCCAACCATGCACTTGTTCACTCAACTACACCAACACACACAAACAAAAACATACACCTTGAATTAAACAGAATGTACACAGATGAAGGAGTGGTACACCAGTACCAGAAGTGAATTGTTTTACATAATGAATCTATCATTATGAAATATTAAGGCGAATGAAGTGTAAATTATGAAATGTTTGATAACTTTGAATTGTGATAAATTTGAATCAGAGTTTTGTGTTATGGAAAAAATTTTGAAGTATAAATAATATGTAGAGTATTTTGAATTTCATGTGTAATTTCATATGTTTGTATTTCACAAGTAAGTCGAAGGTAAAAGAGCTCTAAATGAAAAATAAGTGAGTTGAATCGATGTAAAAATTTTGTAAAATTCAATAAATAGAGGTAAATGAGAAAATTCCCATGGAAAAAAAAAAGGATAAAATGTTTATATTCTTTTTCAACCACTAATATGTTTTTGTCTTTGAGTCTTACAGGGTCATATGGTTCCAGGAGGCCTCCAAGGAAGACGGTCGACCGCAGTTTCTTTTGTTTTTCATAGTTAATTGTTCTTTTCATGTTACGTCCATTTTCATATTACCATAATCTGTGTAAATAAATTCAATATTTGTAGCAATGTAAACTGGAACTGTTGTAAAATAGAGGGCGAGTGGACAGCTTACAGGACTGTCAATTACATTACCACTCAAAGAATTTGATGAAAATCTTAAAGCATGGACTTTAAATTGTAAAATACTACTGACAGTCCACGTTAATTGTCAACATTTTTATTCTATTAATTTAATTTAATAATAATAATAATAATAATAAAAGGCCCCTAAATGAGATTTGAAGCGACATTATTTTCAAGTGATGTCTTATTGAGATGATATTTTGGTAAAATTAAGGTGATATTTTGAATATTTATGGTGATATATTTTGATATAATGTTGTAATATCTTCCTATTTTGTTTCAAGTCATCAGTGATATAATAATATACTGTACAACTCAAGAATCTTTTAATGTAACTTGTAAAGTATTGTAAACTGTGTATTTTTTAAAAAACCACTGCTCCAGGTCTCACAGCTCAGAAAGAGATTATCCAGGTGTTATAACGAGGGGCATTTGGTTTTAATAATGGGGTTCATTGGGATTCTTGTTGTGTGGGGAGACGTCCCTACTCAGCATGTTTTCCAGTTGGCGGATTTGATGATTTTGCTCTTCTGAGGCGTTGCCACATGGAATTAGCTACTCCTTGTGTGCGCGCCTTCAGGGGGACGGGGGGGAAAGTTGTACAGGATTTAGTGGGAAAAGAATGATTATTCTAAATTTAAAGGGGGCTTGGGAATTAAATTATATTCGTGGCGTAATTTGCCTCTAATTGTTCGTATTCAAAGACGCGAATTGGGAAAGGGAATTTCCCTTTTATTATATAATCTTCGTGCGCCTCTGAGTTCTGCGGTCGAGGAGAAACGTGTACATTTTATTTAGCCTTGAAAGATGTCTGTTTAGGGCTCTGCGCATGTCCAAGGAGAGTTGGCGCGCTGAGATTCCCGCGAATTTGGGGAGAGCGGGAATAGAAGTCGATGCTATCAGATGTGTTTCGTCACGGCTCTAAAAAAGAAATGGCGAATAATGAAATGCGTAGATCTGGAGAGGTGGTATTATGACATTGAACTGAATAAACTCTACTTAATTTAGACGATGCTGAGTACTTTTTGAGTGTATGCCTTCCCTCGATGCCATGGACTATAAAACAAGAAGACTGCAAACGACACATTAGCAGGCAAAAGCCAACGCCTGTCATATATATATATATATATATATATATATATATATATATATATATATATATATATATATATGCGTGTGTGTGTGTTTGTGTGTGTGATATTTCACATGTGATGTTACCCACACACATACAACGTTGTCGTGGAGGTGGTAGTCGTAGCCAGAGGGCGATACGCAACGGAGATGAGATACACATAGTCCGGAGTCATTTCCGTTGAATTATTGATTTAATCCGAATAACGAACACATTATTTCAACACATCACTATAAGGTAAGCTTGTAGAAGGAACACTGATGACAATAACAGACACCGGAACCTGCCGGAGCTGGAGTATAACAGCATTTTACATCATCGGACATTGGGAAGCAGAACGCGGACAAGAGAGCGAAGAACGAAGGAAACAAGGAAACAAGGAAACAGAGAACGCGAAATCGTCCGCCCAGTCGTCTACTGGACCTTTTATACTAAGGAGTTCTTGATTCAGACGCTAGGTTTTGCAATTCTATAATTGGTAAGAATAGGACGTATGACTCGACCATGTGTGCCATAATTCGTCTATGACTAATACCCTCGTGATTCTTGATCAAGTGATCGGGAACACACGCCTCTGAATCATCCTGAATCATGCGGTTAGTAATATCTGATGTTTTCACGTGGCTTAAGGGATAATGTAGTTGGTTATTTAGTTTATTTCTAGGTCGCAATTTGGAATAGGGGCTGTGCTTTATTGAGAGAATACGTGTTAGAATTTCTAAGACAATTATAATAATGGTGAGGCGTTATCGTTGCACATACACACAAATATATATATATATATATATATATATATATATCTATATATATATATATATATATATATGTTGGACGTTGGTGCTTCACGCCCGATCTATTTAACACAATATTCTAAACATCCCGAGAATCATCTTTCATTTGGCAGTCGACGACGGTCCGGTGGCGAGGCAATGCAGAATCGAAACTCAAATACAGTGACGCCAACTCCATTATCATTTACTAACATATTTATTAAATCTCTTAACGACTCTCAGCTCCATAACTAAAAGATATGGCTTCCCAATCCCCATTAAAATCTGTGCGCCTTCGGCACACGTCCTTTCCATTCCCTAGTTATCCATGGCTCTGTCGATTTTCTTTGTTTCAACTTTAAAACCAACGCTTAGTGACGCTCATTACTTATGCGTGATGAGCGTCGGATGATCTTTTTGCTAAACTAAGCATTTTCTTAGCGCCAAACTGCAAGGCTATACGTCTACCTAAAATTCTCCTCGGTTCTTCGGAAATTGAATCAAGTCGAATCCATTAATTCTATTTTCACTGCAAAACCTGATGCCACTTATTTGAACTCCCAGACTTTTAAATTGTTAATCCTATAATTTGCTAACTAATATCCCGTTTTAATGTCGCACGATCGCCCCCCCCCCAATATTTTTAGCCTCATATATATATATATATATGTGTGTGTGTGTGTGTGTGTACACGGAACCCATAGTTTAAAGTCGATTCCAAAAGTGTTCAGCTATTCATGCTAATGTTGGGACTCGAACCCACAGATACCTAACGACAGATATTTCTTTATGACTTGAATGAATCCATTAATTTAATTCAATTATCTTTTAAAACATACATTCATTTCGGCTAATACAAAAGAGTTGACTTACATTAACAGAAATGTTCTGTACCTTTTAATGGGTTTACATTTACAACCAGCTTTTATAAAACTAAATGCGATGCAGATCTCTTAACACGTCATGATTTGCGAAGTCAGAGTGAATTAAAATGGATAAGTACGGCACTAAATTTTATTATTCTATACGGCGCAGTCGATTTTACCAATAATTGGCATTTACAACGCAATGAAAGCGTTCCTTCGAATTCGCGTAGTGGTCGTAAAATGGTTATATTTTTGTTGTTGGCCTTATTTCCAATGTTTTATTCATTCAGTACATATGCTATAATTTTTTTTTCTCACTGTTTCTTTTTTTTTTTTTTTTGTCCCCGGCCAAAAATAAAACGTTATTGTTAGTATTATCTATTTTTTCTCCTCTATTATTATTTGTAATTTATTATAATTTTTTTTTGTATTCTTGATGAAACATTTTTTTCTCACATTTAATATCTGATGCCATTTGTAAATTTAAAAATTGTGATTATATTTCTTTACTGTTGTTGTTTTAAAATAGTTTTTTTCTCACAATTATCGCCATATGAGCCGCAAATATTTCACCACACATTAAAAAAGGTTATTAATAAATAGTTTTTCTCTTTTCAAATGACTTATAACTGAAAGGGTGAATTTTTCTTCTGCGATTTCTGAACAATAAATAATTCATTTTTGTTTTTCCGAGTTCTAAATGAAAATAACCATCGCTTACCGAGATGCAAGATCTAAAAATTTATTTCCCCTTTCAAAGCATATTTATCTTTCATCATTAATCAAATATCTTGGAATTTAATACTTGGCAACAGTTTAACATTTCTTAGATTATTAAAATTTTTAATTATCTCAAGATACATTTGATATGAAGAGTTTAATTAACAACGTGTCAGCTTTCGGTATTTTTCCACAGTTAAGAAATATTAAAATGTAATTCAAACTTGCCAAAACGTCAAAGTGTTATTAAATTTCCATCAAATATTTTTATGTTTCTGAAATGAATTAATGCATTTCTGAGGGAAAATGTATTTAAACATTTCATTTTTAATAAAATGATTAAATAAATCGTTACCATTGTTGATATAAAGGATATTTATTTTTAAAGTAAATAATGAATTATGCTGTAAAAAATTTCTTTTATGCTAAAAAGGGAAATTTCTTTCATTAATTCCTTTTAAAGCCTCATAAGTAAAAATAAATTTTTGCAGATGGTTATGATATTGAAGAGAAACAGAGTAAACGGATTTTTTATTTAACGGAACCACAGTAAAAACAACATTAAAACAACTCTAAACAATTGAGGCGTTGACGCTGAAAAGGACGTAAGTGCCAAAATTTAAAAAAGGTATTTTTCACTGATACAAGGGCTTTTTCCAAGGCTTATGGCTTTGAAAAGGAGGTAAGTACCTAGATAGTTTGGTTTACTTCTGAGCTAGGCACTTATCTTCATTTTCTGCCTTGGAACAAACACTTGTATCAGTGAAAAAACACTTTTCGAAAATTTTGGCATTTACCTACTTTTGAACGTCAACAAATCAATTATAAAAAGTCATACAGTCAGTCTAATTTCTTCATGGGATATCTGTACGATTTTTCAGAGGACTTTTACATTTTTTTTCCTAATGCGGAGGCACATGTTCTGAGACATTCGCACAGTATGCAGCGGAAATTGCTGACCACTTTATATGTGAGCAACTGTTACTCCTTGGTGCCACCTCAATTTTGACAAACCATCTCCAGGGGCGACATCTGAAGGGCTTGAACCGTCCCCACCAGCTGACATCGTGAAAGGACGTTCCGGTCTATGGATTTAATGTGGCCATATCCGGCCTAGACGTAAAGCTATTTAACCGAGTTCGTCCGGATTTGAACTCAGCCCCCCCCCCCCCCAGTCCAAAAGCTCAACGTGCTACCACTAGGCTACCTCGGGACAGTTTAATAGTTTACACCAGTCGTACCCAAACGTTTTTTGACAGAGACCCACTTTCTTTAAATTGAAAAAATCGATCCCTAATTAAATTCTTTTGGTAGGAATGCAATTTTTAACGTAAGAATACGTTCCTCAATAACGATCCTGTGGAGAGGAAACAATTGTCCAGCGTCGCGAGTTATAATTTTGGCAGCTCGCCAAATCCAGTAGCAGTAAACAGTTAAACAGAAAAATAGCAAAATGCGTCAATAAAAAGAGTAAAAGGTTAGCAACGATAAGTAATTCTACGTTAACTCGCGGTAGTTTCGTTAGAAGAGACCAGGGCTGCCCAGAGACTTTACGGGGCCTGGGGCAAACTTCTGTTGGGGGCCCCAAGAAAAATAAAAAATGGAAAGAGACAAAAACACACATTCAAATTAAGTTACTCATACTTAAAATTTTATTACATGAATGATTAACATAATTATTACATTTCATTGCACTGCTCTCTTGTTATATTCTCCAATAAATATGACATCTTCCATCCACGAAGCTTTTTTGCTATCTATTTTAGTAGTTAGTGGTGTCTTCAATTTATTAGAGAGAATGTAATTTTATAGCAGTTAGGACTAAACAGTTCTATTTTTTATTAAAACTAAATCGCGTATTTTTCAGAAGACTATTTTAGAGTAAGATAAATCTAATTAATTGAATAATTTTTTTTATTTTTTATTTTTTGGCGGCCCTCTTTTCTCAGGATATTATTTTGAATTTTAAAGTACGGTACAAGCTTCAAAATTTTCTTTTGGATGAAACCTAATAAATTATTTTTTTTTAATTTTTGGGGCCCCTCCAGCAGTTAGGGGCCTGGGGCAAAGTGCCCCAGTTGCTCCACTCTCTGGGCGGCCCTGGAAGAGACTACCTTAATTTTTTTTAATTATGATAATGTTAACAAACAACAAAAAAAAGGAAGCTGTGCATTTTGGGTACATATTATTTTACATATATACAATAAAAAATGCCTTGCTTACCATCTGTACTTCTTTTTGGTAAAGCTGTTTGACACCTTTCTTAACAATATGACATCATTTTTTAACATATAAAAAATATAATTAAAAATATTAAAAATGTGTAATAATAGAAAATTCAAAGTATTCTTTAAATTATTTGATTCAGTGTGACATAAATTTACTTCAAACTATTCGCGACCCCTCCAATTATTTTCACGTCCCTCCAGCGGGTCGCGACCCACAGTTTGAGCACCACTGGTATAGACAACAAAAGAAAACAATAAAAACACAGAAATTTCTTTAATTTAATACATTTTCACTATATACGGGGGTGTTAAAGAAATGATCCGGTAAATAATGAAATATATCGGATTTGCCCGATGGTCAGGAGGTCGATGGTCTCTTTCTAGCTATTTCTATTTCTCGATATACCACTGGATTTCCCCAGACATCATTAAAATGTATTTTCCATTTTCTTTTTCTATTGTAGTGAAATAATACAATCGTGATATTCATAGAACCCTGTTATAAATTCCTTTATGTATACAACGTTGTACTTAGTCAGAGCAGTACATGGATGGTGCAATGGTTTTTTGAAGATGGAGAGTATGGTGGCAGTGCAAGTGCAGGCACATACTACGATTAACCCTTTCCTTACGGGGTGGGATAGAATGTATCCCAAGAATAAATAAATAAGCAAATAAAAAAATACATATATATATGTATTTATGTATATATAATATATATATACATATATATATATAAATATATACATATAAATACATATATACATATATATATAAATATATACATATATATATACATATATACATATCGGAAAAAAGGGTCGCGTAAGCTAAAGGTTAAAACATTAATGCTGATTTTAATACTGGGTGTTCCGTTTGTAATTATTTTCACTTAGATTTTCAACTAGATGAATCTGATACTGATATTGTCCATTAACGAGACAGATAGGGTAGGTGTCCCAAATATCGCCTACTCTAACATTTCTTCGACATTTCATCCATTTTTTAGTTTCTGATTAGGCTGGAAACTCAAAGAACATTACTAAGAACTATTTCCTTTGGAAAAATTGAAATTTCCAGTGAAACCCAGAGCGGTTCCTAATATCGCCTACCTCTGTAAATATTGCCGCCTAGCAGGCGAAATTAGGAGCACCTGATAAAAGGCGTTGCTATCAAAATAATAGCACCTCTGTATTCTCTGTTTAATGCATTTTCAAATGGTATAAGGAAAATTAGAATTTGGATGCACCTACCTGGTCATTCACTGGATTCTTTGGAGACAAAATTTACGAAGACAACAGCCAAAACAACTTCAGACACCATATTGTTTCTGTTGTCAGTGATAAGAGCTTTGTTGCTAGTGCCGCTGTTAGTACAAACCCAGTACTAATAATTTACTGCATTTCTCGTACATAGTAATTTGGAAACATGAGTAGGCTATATTAGGACAGGGGCAATATTTGGGACACCCACCCTATCATAAAGAGAAGCAGAAAATGTTCAATACTCTTCCATAAATTTTCATTACAGGTCAGTATCTTTCAAGGCTATAATTTGACAGGAATAATTAAATCTTTTACAAGTATTTCAATCCGAACTAAAAGGAATATTCTTCTAGCCTCCATAACCCGATTTATAAAACTAAGAACTCCCTGACGATAGATTTCCTTTGAGTCAAAATCAAGTTAACTTGATCCCGACAACCAAGAAGTTGCAATTATTAGGGACATCTTTGCCTACCAGTAAAAGTTGGAATCAGTAAATGATGGGGCAAAAAATGACTGGTAACCGATTCCGAACGGCTACAAAAGTCCACGCCGTTCGAACCCACGGGACTGAGTGGGATTCGAACCCACAGACTCTGGTAGCGACTGCCAGCGCCCTAACCATTTGACCATCGTCCGGCCCTAAAATATGAAAGTCAAATGCTGACGAGGAACTACCAGAACCAGAATTACTGATGATAGTTCCTGTGGTCACTCTACAAAATACTGCGTCACTTTCGAAAAGATCTTTCTAGATAATGCTGCTGTGTTACAACAAGTTTCCGCTTTTGCAAGAGGGGAATGGAACATTTATTAATTAATTTAAGGAAAACATTTAATTTGCACAAATATAAAAAGAAGCATAATAAATCTTAATTCTGCTTTTAAAAATAAATATTAACGATACTTTAAGATGTTCTTCACATTTTCCATGAAACTAAATTAACGTTAAAAGCATCCATATTAATCTGTATAACAGAAATTTTATAATAAATGAATACCTTTCACAGTGATTCACTTGTAACTAAATATACATATTGATAGATGTTTTGTTATTTATTAATTTGCGCGTTTATGAGATATCTTGGATATTTTCTAAAGGCTTTGTGTTTACATTTAAACTCTTTACAAACTACATTTACAGCGATTGTTATCAGCTTGAAAAATAGCTACGTACATATATATATATATATATATATATATATATAGAGAGAGAGAGAGAGAGAGAGATAAATAGATAGATAGATACATAGATAGATATGCAAAGTTAGGTAAAAGTATTTTTACGTTTCACTTTAAACAAATTTATTACATTTCTAAAGCGACTAAGTTTTTAAATCCTTCGTTTGTGACATTGATGCATCAGAATCCACATAACATAGTTCCCATTTTAATGGTGATCAATCACCACATTCTACGTTTTGACGCCATTGAAGAGTTGCAGATATCGTATATCATTGACAATACCCTTTAAACAACTGTTTCCTGCATAAAAACTTGGGGAAAATCCATTTTACAGGAATGACGTCAGATGAGATGGCATTAGGAAGGAGAACTTATTCAGATGACATAAGTTCTCAAGTTTGATTTTGTTCTATTCACCAGCTGCAGATTTGTTTAGCTTCCACTAAAGTTACATAAATTGTTTACATTAACTGTCATGTACGTTTCCTCTAAAAGAATTGCTGAAATCTGTTCTAAAACTTTTATGTAAATTTTATGTTTATGTTGTAAATTTAATGTTTTTAATTTTTTTTCAGTTTTATCAATTTATAGGGCAATTTCAGGCCAAATTCGGAAATTTTTGGTTTTGTTTTGAGTCTGATCAATAGATAGTGCCGTTACAAATATATGAGCAGTGTCTCCAGAACTAATAGATTATGGGGCAGTTCACATTGCGTCCATCAGCGACTATATCAGCGTTATATTTAATCTATATATATAAAGCAGTTCCGTAACTGACTGACTCACTGACTGACTGATTGACTGACTGACATACAACACATAGACCAAACCGCTGGACCTAAAGGGCTGAAATTTTGCATAGCGATTCTTCATATAGTGTATGGGTGCACTAAAAAAGATTTTTGAAAAATTCTTCTTATATATTTTTAATCTGTTTTAGTAACTTTTTTTAAGTTTGCATTTAAAATAATAATTTGAAGGTTATAAAATTCATATCACGAGAAAGACCATAAAAATTCCTTTAAAATGAAATCTTTTTCGAATCTTTACCTCCATTTTCTGATTTTTGGTGAATTTTTAAATATTAAATATTAGAATTTATTAAATGCTGATCACGTGATTTCCTTTTCCTGGAACTTTAAATAAATTTATCGTCATGTCATAGCAACGAAATAGACAACAAAATATTTTTCTTTTCTTGCTAATGCGGCAGACGATTGGACGTTATCTAAAAAAATATTAAAATACAGTAAAAGATACGTTCCTCAAACTGCACTATATTAACTGTACTATATTCTTTAGTATGTCTTATTAGATTTAATTTGAATATTTTCTTCAACATTATTTTGTCTATAAAATATCCCTTACGATTTTTTTATAAATGTTCTTCTTTTTACATATCTATACTTATATATAAAGAGAGAGCGATTTTGTACGTGGAGGGTAATCTTCAGAACCACTGTACCTATTTGAAAAATTCTTTCACTGTTTGAAAGGTACATTATTCCAGATGGACATAGGCTATATATTATGTATATCTGATCAGTAGAAATAAAGTTAGGGGCTTAATCCTAACAATCTCCATTGTTTCCGCTACTGTCTTCTACCGCTTTTTGTTCCGAAGATTTCAACGATCGTTATCGTGGTGCTATCGCGGTGGGCTTCTGTTCTAACGCTAGCGGTTCGAACCTAGCCGTTCTCCGGCACGCCTTTTTCTTTAAAAAAAATTATTTTAATTATTAACTAACATAAAATTAATTTAAGGTATTATTTAGGTTATTACTAAGTTAAAAAAAGATTTACAATTTATTGGCTATCAACTGGAAATTTATTGGTATAATATTTTGTTCAACCCGGACAAAGTCGGGATGGGCCGCTAGTATATTATATATTTGCATTAATTGCATACATTGACAGTTGTATTTAATTTGAATGTACTCCGTAGCGAAGTGCGAGTTTTCAGCTAGTACCTATATAACAGCGTTACTCATGTTTAAATATATTTAACCAATTACAAGCTTCCAAACGATTAGCCACAAAATTGTTAAGGACTTTGATTGGTTTAAAATAGGTCAATTAGAGTAACGCTGAAGCTGAAGGAGGCAGTATGAATAGGCCGAATTTGTGGTATCAAGTGCAGCAATTCATTCGCATTCCCTTAGAATGAGTGGTAATCTAAAATAACGCCTAGTGTTGGCTATTTAAAAATTGCGACTCATATTGATAATACACTGAGAATAATCCTATTTAGTAAAATGATTTTTAAACTTTACTCGATTTTCACTTTTAAATGATTTTAAGTAATTTTACTCCATTTCTTTACAGAAATAACTCAGCATAAACAACCACTTTCAATTGTTTTTGAGAAAATTGTCCGTCTTCAAGACCTTAAACCTCTTAATAGAAAAGAATGCCGCGGTCTACTTTAAGTCCTCTTACTTGGAATAGATTTCGTTGTTGCTGCCTATTGAAACTTTTGAATGGAATAAGACAGCATTTTAAAATCCCAGGGAGAATGTTCCTGACTAAAACAATAGGATTTTAGCCATTTCAAAAGACGTCACAAACTTTAATGAATTTCTGAATAGAAGTGTTATTTCCAATTATAAATACGTTTTTACATTTCTGACGGATTTTTGTTAGCTAACTTTAAGATTCGACAGTAGTTTTATGTTACCCCAAAAGCCCTTTGTTGTAATTTCGCATATAAAGGAAAGAACAATAGATTATTGTTTAGAAACAAGGCACTTTCGCTCAGCGTGCGCATTCTTTTGCGCCAAATTTTGAAGGAACAGTTTTAAGGAAAACTGTATTCACTTTATACTGTCTTTTAATACAGCTGCGGTATAGTTTACCTCTTGATATCTGGAGTCCACGGTTTTTACATAATGTTGATAAATTTTACACTTGTTCTACAATTCAAATTAAATTGTGAATAAACCGCAGTTTATAGTCCAACTCTCCAAGTTTTGATGAGTAAAATAAAAATCAAATATCTGACTTGAGCGGAATAATTTCATCTTCAGAACTATTTCTTTGTACAGTATGCACATGGATTGTTCCAAATACGTTGTCTTGCATTTATTCGTGCTCATAACAGCATTGTTCTTACCTTGGTTGCACGTTTCAGATCCGCGATACCCAGCTTTATACAGTTCATTTTTCTGTCTTGGAGGTTTTCTCTAACAATGTCCTGCGTGACATACATAATGTTTTAGCTCCATTTGTTCCTATGTTTAAAGTCCTATGTAATGTCCTAAAGTTCCTATGTAAAGCTAAATTCAAAATACAGTTGATATTCGCTTAAAAAGTAGTTAATGTTATTTATATATATATATATTATATATATATATATATATATATATATATATATATATATATATATATATATATATATATATATATATATATATATATATATATATATATATATATATATATATATATATATATATATATATATAGTAACACCTCTTCGGATTATCCGGATCAGATTTGTAGAGATTATTTTTATTTAATGTTCACAATAGATAATAATTTTTCAATTATTATAGCAAAAACGTAACTACGAGTTCGCCAAATATTCGTTTTTTAGTTTGATTCAATGTATATTTCTTGAATAAATTATACAATAAATTATGCTAATAAAATGCTTTTTGTTGAGTTTAAGAGAGATTTACTAGACTAATTATTTCTTAAGAAATGATGTGAAAAGTTATTTTTATATTTTTGTAAACAATACTATGTAATTTTGTTACATAACAGTTTTTACCGCAATAAATGGTAAGTCTGTTTAGTTAAGAATTTTGTTTTGTTTATTACCCATACTACCCGGATTATCCTGATTGCCTATGGTCCCAGTTAGTCCGAATAAACGAGGTTTTACTGTGTGTGTGTGTGTGTGTGCATATATATATATATATATATATATATATATATATATATATATATATATTGTTACAGGCATCAACGTGAATGTAAACTATATAGGCATTCCTCTTTGGCTTGAGATAAATTTTTTTCTGTTATTTAAGTGACTGACCGTCTAACCCGCTCTTTTGGGACACTGATGCATGAGATACCACATAATACAGTTCACATATCAGAGGTGATCAATCACCATGTTCTGTAGATTGATGTCCAGGTGGCATATATTTAAGTGATGCAAACATCAGAAGTTGTAGATGATGTAAATATTTCTTTCATGCATCAAAGCTCAAGAAGTAAGAAGGGTTTTTTATTTTATTTTTCAGAAATTCCCTCGATGACGTCCGATGAAGTGACATGGAGAAAGAAAATAAACCATTAACGGTTTCATGGTGTATTTAATATCGTATAGTGACGCTACAGATCCGATTAGCTTCTATTTAAGATGTATCACTATTTAGGCCGATTTCGCGTAAAATAAGATAGTACGAGAAATATGGGTGTGTTTTATTTTTAATTTTATGATTAATCAATAGATCGTACCACATGCCTATATGAACAATGAGTCTGGTGCTAACAAGAAGACAATTTTTTGCATCACATGCACTAATTCTCAATAAATTAGTGCATGAGCTTCCTATAAGGCAGTTTGCATTTATGCAAAACAAAATCTCGCAAATCAGTAAGCGGAACCATACAGGATTTATTTCTCTATGACTGGATATAATACAGGGTGTCCATAATTAAACGTCCCTACTTTAAAGTTGTCTACAGTCGAAACTATTGTTCAGAAAAAATATGAAATTTTGTGTAGGACATATTGAAGGGATGGGAATTTATTTGAGCAAATAAAAAAAAATTAGTTCAAAATTTCACCCCTAGAGGGCGTTTTTTGATGAATTACACATTTAGCCAACATTTACTACAGTTAAAATATTTATTACAACAAGACATGTTCAACATGACGGCCATCATTTTCAGCTACCATTTGAAATCGTAAGATAGCATGTTCTACAGTTGACCGCAGTGTGTCCGGGGTAATGCTGAGAGCATGTTGGGAAATGCTGTCTTTCAGATCAGGTATAATTCATGATTTATCAAGACTGACTAGATTTTTCACATGCGCCCAAAGCCAATAGACGCATGGGTTGAGGTCTGGGGAGGTCGATCTGGTAATCGTAACGATGATATTCTGATAAGCAATAGCAAGCACGCTAAAAACAAAATCTCCATGAAAGTTTCTAGGTTTTATAACAGCCTCTGCTCTACGTTGACAAAAATTAATTTGCATATTTGTTTCTTCTTCGTTCCTTCAAATCTTTTGCTCAAAAATTTGTTATCGAATAAGTTTCCGATCGACTTTGCAATCACTTTAAAGATTGTAAAATTTAATGAGTATGAGTTATTGTGTTAGAGTGACGTGTGGATAAAAAGATGGTGAAATAACCAAAGAAAAAAAACCAGTCGCAAATGTGTAATTCATCAAAAACGCCCTCTGGTGGTGAAAGTTGGAACTAATTTTTTTATTCGCTGAAACAAGTTCCCATCCCTTCAATATGTCCTACACAAAATTTCATAACTTTCTGAACAATAGTTTCGACTGTAGATAACTTTAAAGTAGGGAAGTTTAATTATGGATACCCTGTATTTGCCATACTTACTAATATCTTTGTTTGCTGTGTAAAAAGTATCAAGTCCAAAATCATAGTTTTGAGAAAAACGGGATTGAAAAAAAAAACGGTTTTTGTAAAGTCAGTTTTTTTACGTTTAATTAAAAAAATTTAAGTAAATATTTCTAATTTTATTTTTGTTGTGTAAAAAGTGTTAAGTCCTTGATTGGGACATAACTCCTTTAATACTAACATGTTTGTGCTTTGTTTAACATATCCCAAATTTTCCCTGATGAATAAAAACATTTATGTGTGGAATTGGACTTAACTTTCTGTACCCTGCAGTAGCCTTGATTTTTCAAATATGTCTGGTTTAATAACTCATTTAGCCTATTTTGGACTTAACACCCTTTGCACAGCAAACACAGATATATGATTATAGGAGCCACTGTCATTTAATCCGGTTAGTATTTTTATCAATGAAGCCACATAAAAAACTACTTTCAGTATTTTTATGAGAAACTTTAACATCATCACGGATAATATTCCCTTGAAATGGCTTTCGTTAGTGATGGAGTACAAAACTTTTCGAAAAAATAAGACAACATTGTCGAGTGTCCAGAGAAGGCAATTTTCTTCAGATATTCACTAAATTCTTATTAATTAAAGGGAGTTACAGGACTACGTACCTAGAAATATTTCGAACATATTTTATCAGAATTAAAGCATTGTTTCCGACCAGTATATGAACTTTTTTGTAACAATTCTAAAGTTGAAATCCCATCATATGTTGCAATACCATCAATTTTTGTTGTTAGAAGGCAAAGACCGAAAAATCACATGCTGATTCTACCATTTCCATATTTAAATTATTATTCTTATAAAAGGATAAAAAATGGGTAGAATTTTTATAGCACTGGTGAACTCGTGTTATCACTGACAGATTTACACTTTTGTCATTTACAAGTTCTCAAAAATTTCCAACAGAACAAGAAAATATAGCAATGTTTGGCGAAGTTTAACAGAAGAAAAATTGTGCGGTCTGGGGACCCCCGTCAGGAACGAAGTTCCTTACGTTATTTTTTCAACTCTTAATATGTATTAATATGTAGATTTCTATTGATTATATTAGTGTATTTTTGTCACGCCAAAAAACGCAGCCCTCTTTTATTCAACCAACTCCAACCAACTCTCTCTCTCTCTCTCTCTCTCTCTCTATTTTATTAAAATTAAAAATTTTAATATATACATATATATATATATATATATATATATATATATATATATATATATATATATATATATATATAAATATATATATAATAATATATATATACAGTAGAACCCCGTTATAACGAACCTGGTATATAACGAACTCCCGGATATAACGAACGAAAATGTTGGTCCCGCCGTTTTCCTATTGTATTTAATGTTAATTTATCCTTTTATAGCGAACCTCCAAAATCTTAAGAATCGGCTATAACGAACATTTTTTTCAGTCGACAACTGATTTTTTTTTAATTTTTAAACTTTTTAAGAATGTTGAGGATGCAACGAATGTTGAAGAAGCAAAGAATGTTGAAGAAAAAGATGATGAAGATTTACCTATCGCAATGTGGACAGAGAAGCACAAAATTTCATCATTCTCAGATTGTGGCGTGCAATTGTGATGATGAAGTCACTACATGTGAAAATCTAACTGATGAAGATATTGTGGAAGAAATTAAAATGAATCATTCTAAAATCGAAGATTCTGCTTCTGATGCTGATGGAGAGGAGCATATAAATGACGAAATCTCCACCATCTCAGATGCTACAGCAGCGATGAGTGTCGTTAATAAGTTTTTGTCAAAACAAACAGTAGGAGAAAGAGTGTTGGAGTCATTTGATGTATTGGACAAAGAAATTCATAAAATGTTTTCGAAATCAGCATCACATCAGCAGAAGATTACCGATTATTTCTGTATCAAAACAGTGAACAACTATTAAAGATAAAATCAAATTATTTCCATTTGTCTTCACTTTTAGTTAACTTAATTCGTATTGTGGCAGTTTAATGATATCGATTTTAGTCAATTTAATTCCTTAATGATCATTTTTGATAGATTTTATCATTCTTTCAATACATCATTATTGAATATAACATAGCAACTAATGTGTTATACATTTTGTAAACTCTAACATTTTCCTTAATGGTTTGGATATAGCGAACCACCGGATATAGGGAACAAAACTTTTGGTCCCTTGAAGTTCGTTATAACGGGGTTTGACTGTATATATATATATAGTATTATTATATACTATTCCCAGAACTTATTTTATTAAAATTAAAAATTTTAATATATACATATATATATATAAAAATATATATATAATATATATATATATATATATATTATTATTATATACTATCCCCAGAATGAGTGGGAATAGAAACGGCCAGCGTTTGTGCGGGGATTTGAACCAGGGACCTCTCGCTCCGTAGTGCGATAGTCCGATACTCCGTAGTCAGATGCGATAACCATTCAGACACAGAGTCTTTGAGAAAAAGCTCTTATGAAGGGGGCATAACGCTTTTTCGTTACGTGACGATTCCTGCCAGTTCACTCTACTGTAAGCCGCGTAAAAGAACTTCGTTCCAATAAAAAATATAATGAGTTTAATCAAAAAAGAGTTCAGTGCGTATTTACTTTCCAAAACGGACTTTTTATCAATAAGGTTCTATTATTATCCCTTTAACAAGTTCCCCAAAACGTTCAACAAAACAAGTAATATAGCAATTCCTTGGCAGCATTTAACAAAGGGAGAAAAAAATAATGATATTAATCAATCCTTCTTGTGTATTTAAAAATCCAGAACCGAGTTTTTTTATAGTTGTGTTCTGTTGCACTAACTCGTAATTTAAAAATTAATAGAACTTTTTTTCTTTAATAATTAAAATGCACTTTGCACTTAGTAATGCATTACTTAAACTTATTTGATATTTTTCCAATTTTAGTACAAAAGCTATTGATTGTCGCTAAACTTTTTATAGTGCCGATAATAGTACTCAACATGTTATTGTAGTTGTAATACTGAGTTTTAGGTATTCATATATCGATATAATAGAGAAAAACGTATCGGTTTCTGGTATAAGATTTTTTTTTTCTTGAACAACAATTAAACGTTTTGCTATTTAAGAGTTCTACATATAAAGGAACGTTATATTAATTATGAAATATGAAGCACCAGTCATTGGGTTTGGAACGATAACAGCAAAAACTGAAAAAAAATAAATCACTTTGGTCTTCAAACGGCTTAAATAGCGAAGGACGAACTATCCGCGTGATTTTGTTCTACAATCTTGGGATACCCATTTTCTTTAACAGTAAACCATAGTTTCTCTTGCTTCCATTCCGTAACATAGAGTTAAGGCTGCTGTGTACTAACCTTATTGGATTCGCTCACGTCAATGTTGACCTATGGAGAAAATTTGTCCGAGGATTGCGGACTTGAATTTAAGGGTTCTTTTTTAACTGTATTCCGTAATAGAGAAAGAAATTTTACACCTTGGGACATTTTTCGTTTTTAAAAATCAAATGCAAATATATTTTAATTTAAATTATTCGGGGGGGGGGGGGAAATCTGGTAAAATATGTTGTATAAGCTCATAAATTCCTTTGATTTACGAAATTTATAAAATGAATCCTGTTTTAAGGTACAGAAAAGTTCAGGCTATCTGAAAATACCATTTTTACTTGATTTTTAGTATATCGCATATATATATATATATATATATATATATACACTGCTGGCCACTGTAAATGCAACACCCTGAAGGAAACATGCAAATAACATGAAATTTACAACATGCATTAGCGGAGGTGAGATATGCAAATGATTAGAATTTCAGCGCAGACGCACATAACGCGCGCCTGTGGCGCCACTTCAAAGCGCTATTTAAGGCTTGGAGATTTCGACAATTTCAAGTTCGGCAATTGTGTTTTTCTTGTGTTTTTTTCAAAAAAGCGATCAATTATGATTCGTCGAAAACAGCGATCATCTTTTGATCAAGTATCCGAGTTCCACAGAGGACGGATAGTGGCCTACCGAGATTGTGGATTATCTTTCAGGGAAATCGGTAGTCGTGTTGGACGAAACCAAACAACTGTAATGCGGATATGTGATCGTTGGATGCAGGAGGGTACGACGGACCGGCGTGTTCGATCGCATCCACCTCAGCGCACCACTTCACGTGATGACAGGCAAATTGTGCGCATGGCAGTGACGGATCGCTCAGTCACATCACGAACCATAGCACAGCACGTGCATTCTTTAACGCATCATCCAGTGTCTGCGCGTACCATTCGACGCCGTTTACAGCAGAGTGATCTGTCCACAAGACGTCTATTGCTTTTTCTACCCTTGACGCAGAACCACAGACGTCTCCGCCGCCAATGGTGCGATGACAGAAGGATGTGGACGGTAGAATGGAATGAAATTGTCTTTACTGACGAGTCACGCTTCTGTCTGCAACACCACGATGGTCGCATTCGAGTCTGGAGACACCGTGAAGAGAGGATGCTGAACAGCTGCGTTATGCACCGCCACACTGGTCCTGCACCGGGTATTATGGTATGGGGAGGTATTGGATATCACTATCGCACACCTCTAGTACGCATTGCCGGTACTTTAAACAGCCAGCGCTACATCTCCGAGGTGTTGGAGCCAGTTGTCCTTCCTTACCTTCAAGGCTTGCCCACAGCCATATTTCAACAGGATAATGCGCGACCACACGTGGCACGCATTGTCCAACGGTTCTTCGTCAATCGCCAGATTGAATTGCTTCCCTGGCCGCCTCGCTCTCCGGATCTTTCGCCGATAGAAAACATGTGGTCCATGGTTGCTCTACGATTGACCCAGATTCCATCCCCAGCTGCCACAGTAGATCAACTTTGGCAACGTGTGGAAGCTGCTTGGTCTGCTGTACCCCAAGAACTCATCTAAAGTCTCTTTGAATCAATGCCGAGGCATGTGGCAGCGGTGATCTCCAACAATGGCGGCTACTCTGGCTACTGATTTTGGCAGGAACCACACTTCACAGAACTCTATAAATTTAATTATTTGATACTTGGTCAACATGTTATCTACAAAATAAATTTTGTTGTTATATCTCTTGTCTTTCTTGGTGTTGCAATTTGGGTGGCCAGCAGTGTATATATATATGCATAAATTTATATATATATATATATATATATATATATATATATATAATAGTAGACAAATTTTCTCCATAGGTTAACATTGAGATGAACGAATCCAATAGGGTTAGTACACAGAAGCCTTAATGGTAGATCATGGTTCCTCCTGTTGCCATTTCATAACATGGTATTAATAAAGAATTTCTTAACATTGATAGCTCTTACAGAGCAAGAAACGCATATTCAGCGTATAGCACTTCCATCAATGCAGAAAAATTCTTCGAGTTAATTAAAACCATTTTATTCATTTTCAATGTTTAACTAGCATAAGAAAAAATATAAATAAATTAACGCAACTTAATAAAGGCAAGTTTTCTCAAAGAAAATCATTTGCTCTCGCATAAAAAAAATATACAGCGGTAAGTACACACATCTCGACATATACACACAAACTAACCAACACATTTTTTTTTACCTTTTACGACGAAATCGTGGAGAATGGCGTTTTGCAGCCTGGGGGAAGACAGATATTAGGCGCGAAAGTTGATAAGAAGTTTATTTCGCGTCTGAGAAAGGTGATGATTGCAATCGGCGAAGTTTATTAAGGGGGGTGAGTAAGTATATTAGAAGCCAGTAAAACGCCCCCGGCTATTTTGACAATATCTACAGCGATAATCACTCAATCGATCGCGTCCGGGAAAAGAACGTGGCGAGAGTGATACGTGTTGATGACTGTAGAACTGCCAAAAGTTTGCCACATTTCGAATCTAATTTACGCGCAATTTTGTAAATCTGCGCTTTAATCGTACACTCGTTGATTTCCATATGAGAATTTTTTTAGTTCCATTTAGATAGCTAAGCATGTTACTTATTTCATATCCTGTAGAAATAACTGTAATCGGTTCACAAATATTTCAACGTAGGTTCGTTGATTTAGGTAATAAAATATTTTTGACATCGTTTTGTTGGTTCGTACATGATTTCGCGGTCTCTAAAAATAAGAGTTATGACTAGAAAAAAATTGCAACAGATTGGTGTTTCTTAAGAAGCACCAAAAAAAATATAAATTAGATATAATTCCACATTTCGAGATTTTGAGAGATTAGCATATTTTGTAATATCTACTTTTAGAAAATAAACTGATTTTACATTAAAATGACTTAGAATAAACTATTGTTGTTTATATCTAAGCTTATTTCCCCATAACATTGAATTGAGAATTCACATGACATTAAAAAATTAAAAACCTTCGAAGGAAGACCTTCGAAAATAACGTTTCCTCTCCTCACTAGTTCATTATATAGAATGCCGACTTTCCTGACACCTTATTATGGCAGACTTGATAACCTTAATAATAAAAGCATTTCCTGCGGGAAAAGTTACGTATCAGCACACATAAATACGTTTAACAAAAATCTACATATAATGGGGGATTTTTTAAAAAATTTTTGAAAAGTTGTTAAAGTTTTAACGTAATAGACTTGGTTGACTTTTGACAAAATTTTCATATGAAACAGTTTTAAAGAGAGATGAATCAATATAATGGTCATTCCGGTTTGTGTTATTTTAATTGATCCTGAAACCAAAAAATATCAAAGTTCATTTTAAATTTTATTTTATGGATATACACAAGATTTTCCTATAAAGTTGCGTAATGTTGAAATTAAAAATATTTTTTAAAAAAATTCAGAATGCACTTTTAGATACTTAACTCAATTTTTCATAAATTGAAAGAATAAATAATGTAGCTTAATAAAAACAAGTTTCCTAATTCTATGAGTTCGTATAAAGCAACTTTTACCATGTTTTTAATAACTCGCTTTCTTGTATGTGTGTTTGTCCAGTACAAATCTTGCAATCGATTTTTAACTAACTTCCCGACTAGCTAGACATTTTAAACTTTTAGAATAGCTCAGAACACGATGGCAATGCATTCTTTTAATACTTTTAGCCATCTTTAAGCAGGATTGAATTCATTTTCAGTTAATTTTGTCGTTTGAAAACTTCTTATAATTGCTCTCTTTATTACGCACTAGCGGCCCGTCCCGACTTTGTCCGGGTTGATCAAAATATTATACCAATAAATTTCCAGTTGATAGCCAATAAATTGTAAATCTTTTTTTATCTTAAAAATAACCTTAATAATACCTTAAATTAATATTACGTTAGTTAATAATTAAAGTTATTTTTTTTAAGAAAAAGACGTGCCGGAGAATGGCTAGATTCGAACCGCTAACGTCAGAACAGAAGCCCACCGCGATAGCACCACGCTAAGGATCGTTGAAGACTTCGGTACAAAAAGCGGTAGAGGACAGTAGCGGTAACAATGGAGATTGTTAGGATTAAGCCCCTAACTTTATTTCTACTGATCAGATATACATAATATATAGCCTATGTCCATCTGGAATAATGTACCTTTCAAACAGTGAAAGAATTTTTCAAATAGGTGCAGTGATTCTGGAGATTACCCTCGACTTACAAAATCCCTCTGTCTTTATATATAAGTATAGATTTGATCATTTTCTTTCAAGTTGATGGGATAATTCATCAAAAAAAATTTTTAAAAGTATTTATTAATACATAGAATTGTCAAGTTTATATGATTCAACAGAAAATTCAAAAACGTGGTATATAAAAAGTTCTTTTTATCTTGTAATTATTCGTTATATTATAATATACATAAGCTATGCGTACAAATACATGCTACAACACTTTTACGCGGTTACATACGAGGAAATCTTGGGAGAATGGAGCTTTGAAGCCTGGGGTAAGACAGATATTAGGCGCAAAAGTTGATAAGAAGTTTACTTCGTGTCTGAGAAAGGTGATGATTGCGATCGAAGGTGTTTATTAGGAAGAGAGAGAGACCATATTAGAAACCAGGAAAGCGCCCGCGGGTGTTTTGACAATATCAACCGTGATAATCACCCAATCGATTGCGTTGGGGAAGAAAGTGACAAGAAAGTTATTTGTTGATGAGTGGGTATCAAGCAAAAGTTTGGAGCATTCAAATCCAATTTGAGGCTAAATTGCATACTTGGGCTCTTGTTATATGTTCGTAGATTTCGGGAATAAAAACATATTTTGCGTATTTTACTCAGTTTATTTCTTGCTTATAGAATGTTTTATATTCTACGAGAATGTGGATTAATAAATCAAAATCATTTTTACGATATATTTGAATAGTTTCGTTGTTTGATATTACTAAACTTACGTTGATCATTTAACACAATATTAGGATAAAATCGTAATATTGTAGGATTCCTAGGATCATGCAATTTCCTAGTATTCATGCTTTTTTAAAATATTCTAGATTCTTTAAAGTATATTAGCCTTTAACGGAATTTCCTCAGACAAAACATAGAAACTTAACCATTTCAATCACATGTTGCACAAGATTAGATATTGCAATATTATCGTAAGAGTAATACGTCAACTCTCACATAACATTACGATTTAACAGTCGAATTCCGTTATAGCGAACCCGGTATGTAACGAACTCGCGGATATAACGAACGAAAATTTTGGTCCCGTCATTTTCCTATTGTACGTAATTTTATTAATATTCATTCAGTTTAATGTAATCGATTTTAGTCGATTTCATTCATTAATGATCATTTTTAATAAATTTATAATTTTTTTAATTCATCATTATTGAATACACATTGCAACTAATGAGTTACACATTTTGTGAACTCTAGCATTTTTCTTAATGGTTCGGATATAGTGAACCACCGGATAAAACGAACAAACTCTTTGGTCCCTTGTAGTTCGTTACAACGGGGTTCGACTGTACCGCATAAATCATTTGTCACCTCTCACGAGAAGTTACAATTTTAACATATTAGTATGATGTCGCTCCTGACGAAGCATTTCCGTTTCTCCGTGTATGTCGTTTGCCAACAACTGACGTTACCTACAGTTTAACCACATTAGTCGTGCTTCAACTCTGACACAGCATCGCTGGTTGACCATATTAGTCGGATATTGTTCCTGATGGGGCATTGCATTCCCACCTTTTAAGTCTGGCGTGACACTGCAAGTTTAACCTTATCAATCATATATTACTTCTGCGGTGATCTTAAAGTCATAATTACCGTATGTCACCTTTGGTGTAGTACCGTTCAATTTAACTAATCAGTCGTACGTCACTTCAGACGTAACGTTACACTTTTGGCCAAATCAGACGTATCCCCCTCCCTCTCAAGTAACATCCAATTTTTACAGTAGAAGTCATAAATAACCTCTGATATCGCATAGAAATGTCGCCATATTTGTTAGACGCCACATGGCAAGTGACAAAACTGAATAAATAGCTACGTGCTGATTGCATGATGTTTTTGTTTTCACAGCAGAGGACTTCATAGGTAGAAGCTAAGACGTTTAGCCATATTCAAGCTATAGATGCACACCTATTTCAATATTTTACTTGAAACAATAAACAAAGAAAATTGTGGCTATTTAGAAAGTGTCGGTAGTAGAGAAGTCTCAGCATATAAGATTCTGGATGTCGGTCATTCCAATAACCTTGACGGTGATATTTGCTTTGCTGTTGTTGTTTATACCTCCTGGCCGGAAATGTATTGCAGACTAGGTCCATATAGGATTGCGGGCTAAGGGGTGCAGCTCCGGTTTATAATGGCATTCCAAGGGTTGGAGTCCGACTTAGCCAGGTGCCACCTCAATTTTGACCGAGCATCCCCCAGAGGTGACATCTGAAGGGATCGTACCTTCCCCACCCACTGACCTCAAAAAGGACTTTCAGGCCTACGGATTTAATGCGCCCATAATCGGCCTAGACACGAGGGTATTTATAGGCGCTTGTCGGGATTCGATCCGAGCACGCACCCTCAGTAGCGAAAGCCAACATGCTACCGCTAGGCAACCTCTGACCCATTAGCGATGTAATTCAGTTCAGGAAAGGAAGGTTGCCATATAAGTTTCAAATTAAGAAAATAATGGGTCTGAAAAATATTAATAAAGACGTTGACGAAGATGAAGTGAAACAATGACGTAATAATTTAAACTGCGAGACAAAATTGTGAAAATGAATTATTTTTCGCAAGTATCAAATGTTTTCATGTGAAGGAATCTAAGGGAGAAACACCTTCTAACAAATTCCGAATGCAGCTGTCACCGAATGATAAATTACACGCAAAGCTAGCGTCCCGTATGGGTTTCACTTTACTTGCGCAATCAGAATAAAAATATAATTAAAGTAGTACTTGCCGAGTGCCTAGTGAAAATTTGTCTAAATAAGCATTTATTACAGAATCTCAAAATGTTTTCTTTAACTAACGCGATTTTTTGTTTTCAGTTTATACGAGTGACACCGAACAACAATTTGTTTGAATCGAAGAAATAGCTTTTATTAACATCAGACCCTTACAATGTATTTCAGTTACCAATGTATGTCAGTCTTTGGCCGTCTTAGCTCAAGAAAATATATTAAAACTTTGTAACTTGCAATGTTTGGGCCATTTTAGTTTGAATCTCATTTAAGGTAAGGGTTATCGTCAAGTTTTTGACCTTCCAACTAATTTCCTTAGTCATAATTCTGTAATAAACAACAGATTATGTGTAACTATATTCTATTTTCTAGATTCAAATTACACCATATGCGTGCTAGCAGTGGTGGCTGATTACCTTCCTTTCGGCCTCATCCTCTGCTTACGAACAGCTTGCAGTTGGAGTTTAAATAGCTCTTCATACATGTTGCTTGCCAATGCAAGGCACTTGTACATTAAGACATACGCACTTAATCCGTGGAAATCGTTAGTCATAACGTTGGTCATATCATAAACGTTGTACTTAAGCAAGACAAGGGCATAGACAGAAGGAATACCAGTGGAGCCCAAGCTCCCTCCTCCCCCCTCCGTAATTTAGTTATATATATATATATATATATATATATATTTACAACCTTTGTCCAGAAAGTTCGGCGAATGCATCTATAGTTACAATGGATTGTTGTCTTACATGAAACAGCTGTTACTGTCCATCGAAGTAATCCCCGTAAGCGGTAATGCACATCTGCGAACGGCTGTACAAGTCTTTGAAACTCGTGGCGTAGTCGTCTTTAGGGATGGCCTTCAACTGGGTCGTAGCATTACGTTGGATGTCCGAAATGTCCGAAAACCTGTGGTCCTTCAGGACTGATTTCAATTTGGGGAACAAGAAAAAGTCCGGGAGAGACAAGTCTGGGGAGTAGGGTGGTTGATTCAGGGACACAATTTGCCTGTTGGCCAGGAACTGCTGCACCAGAAAGGCAGTATGAGTCCGGGCATTGTCATGAAGTAGGGTCCAGTTGCCTTGCTTGGCGTACTGGGGGCGTACCCGATTCATCCGTTGCAGCAGACGTTTTAATATATCCACGTACTTCGCGGCATATAACGTGGTGCCCTCAGGGAAGAATTCTTTATGGATGAGACCCTCAGAGTTGAAGAACACTACGAGCATTGTATTGAAGTGGGATTTCTCACTTCGCACCTTCTTGCTTTTCGGCGACCCTGGTTCCCGCCACTCCATACTCTGATGCTTGCCGTCGGGGTCGTAATCCAGGCACCAGGTCTCTTCACCGGTGACGATGGTTTTCTGGAAATTTGGGTTTTGATCCGCCATGTCGATGAAGTCTCCACTGGCCTCAAGCCGAATTTGCATTTGTTCCGGTGTCAAATTGTGGGGCACAAGTCGGTAGCAAAGCTTGCGTTTACCCAAATCCTCGGTCAGTATGAGGTGGGCCATTCTCACGACCAATTCCTACTTCCTGCGCTATCATTCGCACTGTCACACGACGACCCTTGGCCAACGATTCCTTGAATTTCTGTACGTTGTGTTTCTGTACGGGGTGCGTGCAGCTGCAGGCCGACCATTTCGAGGGGAGTCTTCAATGGTGTCCCGCCCTTCTCGGAAGCATTTAAACCACTCATACATGCGCTTCAAGGTGACAGCACGTTCTTCGTAAACTTTTAGCAGCATTTCATGAGTTCAAGTTTGAAACAGAATAGCATATTCGTTTGCTGATCCATTTTGAATTTCGACCGAGCGCACAACACCTTCTCCCTACGATGAACTGTTTCCACACGATAAGCTAACTCGCAGCGCCGCCGCTGCGAGTTATTATAAGGTTGTATATATATATATATATATATATATATATATATATATATATATATATATATATATATATATATATATATATATATACTATCTATAAGTATTTGGACACCTGTGATAGAGAACAAAAACAAAATTTATTTATATTCAATAGTTCGTAGAGCCTCCACAAGAGGCAATTCCAGGCTCAACACTCCGGAGTATGTTTTCCACAAGTTCTTCTATGACGACTAGTGGTATTTTCTTCCCCTCGGCTTCGAGAAGACATGAAAGTTCCTTCACTGATTTTGGACGGTTGTTGCACCCCTTAATTTGGCGATCCAACTCCTACCAGAGGTTCTCGATAGGGTTCAGGTCTGGGCTCTGGGCAGTCCAGTCCATTCGGTTTACCCTATTGTCACCATACCAATCCAAGGTGGACGTCGCAACATGACTGTCGTGTCTGCCGTGTCAACTCCTGTTGTTTTGTCCCTGTACTTTCCTCTAAAGAAAGCAGGGGGGGGGGCAATGACCCCGGCTTGATAAGGGATTCATGTGGTGTTCGGAGACGGGATACCCTGGGCAGAAGTCAGGGGGACGTCGGAGTGAGTGCTTGCGCCCACGCGAGAGAGGCGTGTGGTTTTGTTTTATTCTGCGGTTGTTGGCTCTAGAGAGGGCCGGCAGACGAATACAGTGCTTGGGTGCATTGAGACCCCGAAGACGCACTAGGTCTTTGTTAGATAAGTCATTGGGAGATGACTGAAATAGTTAATTGACTGTATAATATTGTAGATAAATTAATGATGTGTTTATGCTTGCGAAAGAAAATAAAACTTTGAATATTCACGGGTGTGTACTATACTTTATACTGTGAAAATTTATTTGTGTATCATTGAAAACGTCTTGACAAACGAACCAAAGTGAACCCGTAGAATTTAAGAGGGTTCGACACTGTCGCAGCCGACAGCATCTGTGGACTTGGATACCTGGATTTGTGGATAAGTGAGTGCGTCGTCAGTGCAGGTGAGAAGCCTTTAATATTTATATTTTGGGAATTAGTTAAATAATTCCAAATAAGATGTGGACCATCAAAGGTCTAAGAAAAGAAGATTTGAGGGTAGTTGCAGAGGACTTGTATGCAGTAGTAACCCCAAATTTAGGAGTATTTGAACTTAAACAATTAATTATAAACTCGGAGGAGTATAGCAATGACGCAGAATTTGTGAAACAGTTGCTAATCACTACGGTAGACGATAGGAAAAAGAACGAAGATCGACATCATGAATTAGAGATAATAAGGGACAAGAGCGCGAACAAAAATTGCAATGAACCAATAAGCGATAATGCAACACAAATTCATATTTTGCATTCATCGTACGTGCCGAATTACGAAACGAACGTAATTCCTGCCTTTGGAGAGAGACGCGAAGCAAATGTCGGCCAAGCGCCAATTATGCCACATGCTCGCAGACAAGGGGACAGAATCTCGCAGCCCGTAGAGATAGTCGCCTCGAATAATAAGCTGAATGTGTCCTGTTTACTACCCCCAAGTACTGAGCATTCGCTTGTGAATGCCGGCGAACACAGCTGGGTCGAAGATAGTGAAACAAGACCACCTCTTACTGAGGAACGGGGAGTACCTTGCGAGGGAGAAAATAGCGACCCTCCACTCGGGGGTGAAAGAGGTCAACGAAATGCGGAGGGAGAGCCTCGCACTGTATGCTTTGAGATCGAGTCAAGTAATAATGAGGGTGCTGATAACGAAACTAAAATGCCCGGCTTGGAATCGCCAAAATTCAGAGAAGAGCAAGAGAATTACGGCTCTTTGGAAACCGTAAGAAAGATTTTAAAACCGAAGGTGAATATGCAGATGAAAGAAAATTTGGAGCAAATAGACCTGATTCGAGGAAAATTAGAAGGTCCAGAATCTACTATCAACGTTAAAAGGTGTGATTTTGCTGGTGCAAATATGAAGTGTTCGAGACATCTGTTAGAACTGTGTGACTATTATAAGGATTGCATCAACTATTTCGAGTTTGTACATCTCTTAACGGATATGACCAAGAAACGAGTGTCCGAGGACATTCCGCGGTCTAAGGTGCACGAAGCTACCTTTCAAAAACTCAAAGAGACAATGTGCAACGCTCCGAAACTTTCTGAGATCTCTATTGCTCATCGGCCAGGAGCGAAAGTGGCAAATGCAGATGTTGTGTCGTGTCTTCCAGTCGAGGACTAACTATCAGAAATCACGAACTTTTATGATGGACTTATTTTGGAACTTTTTAAATACTTTTCTTTATATGTAGTATTTTAACAATTTTTTTTTTCTTTCTTAGTTGCAGAATATTAACGAGTATCGATCGATATTATGTAGTTTATGTGGTAAATCTATTTTATGTGATGTCCAGTATGGTAAGAAGCGCATTTCCTTTATTTCTAATTGATGTTATTCTGTTATCTTTAGTTATTTCAGGGTCATGAACATAGGCATTTTGATTATTCATATTTCATTTTATGTTACCTACGCAAATTTAATTATTTCATGGTTATGAAGATGTGCATTTTGATATTAGTATTTCATTTTATTTTACCTGTGTATCGTTAGCTATTAATAGTTTTGGAAATATACTTCCAAATATTGGTAATTATGATTATGTTTAGTGCTAGGAGTGTTTACTTTGTTTATTATTATTATTGAGATTATGTCATTTGTAGTTATTGTTATTATTATTGTGAAATTTTGGTAAATAGAATATTGTGTGTAAAGGCCAGCAGACAGGTAATTGTCAGATGTGTGTTTGCAGATTGCATCTGCAACCACCATCTTGGGGGAAGGTGTCGTGTCTGCCGTGTCAACTCCTGTTGTTTTGTCCCTGTACTTTCCTCTAAAGAAAGCAGGGGGGAGGGCAATGACCCCGGCTTGATAAGGGATTCATGTGGTGTTCGGAGACGGGATACCCTGGGCAGAAGTCAGGGGGACGTCGGAGTGAGTGCTTGCGCCCACGCGAGAGAGGCGTGTGGTTTTGTTTTAGTCTGCGGTTGTTGGCTCTAGAGAGGGCCGGCAGACGAATACAGTGCGTGGGTGTATTGGGACCCCGAAGACGCACTAGGTCTTTGTTAGATAAGTCATTGGGAGATGACTGAAATAGTTAATTGACTGTATAATATTGTAGATAAATTAGTGATGTGTTTGTGCTTGCGAAAGAAAATAAAACTTTGAATATTCACGGGTGTGTACTATACTTTATACTGTGAAAATTTATTTGTGTATCATTGAAAACGTCTTGACAAACGAACCAAAGTGAACCCGTAGAAGTGAAGGGGTTCGACAATGACAGCTGGCGTTGTCCTGGAAGTAACATGGGTCCAAACCGCAAAACTGCCACAACGTAGGAAGCACACTGTCACCCAAAATAGTGCAGTAAGCGTCGGCGTCGAGCTTACCATGAACTGGGACCAACGGTCCTAGTCCATACCAGGAGAAAATTCCCCTGACAATAACTCCACCTCCGCCGAACTTAACTGTGGGCACAATGCATTCTAGCAGGAGGCGTTCTCCAGGCAGAAGCTAGACCCAGACCCTGCCATCCGAACGGTAGAAGGTGAACCTTGATTTTTCGCTCCAGAGAACCCGTTTCCACTGATCTACGATCCACTTTCGACGTGCTTTGCACCACACTAACTGAACAACGCAGTTGGACTTTGTGATCAAAGGCATATGGGCGGCAGCACGACCATGAAAACCAAGCAGATGTGCTTCTTTACGGATGGTATTCAATGCAATAACACTCCCGGATGCCTGTTGAAACTCCTGGAATATGTGGGACATCGGCTGGATGCGGTTCTTCCGAATTTCTCTGGACATCCCCCGTCGGTCTCTAACTCCCAGTTACGTGGGTCTGCCGACTCGGGGAACATTCCGACAATCACCACTCACCTTCTGAATCACATAGGCAACTGTCGATTTATGGTAATTCAGCTCGCTAGATATGTCCTTTAAGGATCGGCCATTTCTGTGATACCCTACGATTACATCTTTCTCGAAATCAGATGACTCTGTACTTCATGGCATCTTGCATGCGACTA
Source organism: Dolomedes plantarius (assembly GCA_907164885.2). Taxonomy (NCBI): domain Eukaryota; kingdom Metazoa; phylum Arthropoda; class Arachnida; order Araneae; family Dolomedidae; genus Dolomedes; species Dolomedes plantarius. Next base: position 78,984,347 of record OU015498.1, read on the forward strand.
ACGCCAATGTTGTTTCCTATGCACAATATTTAATGGTGGATTGCGTGACGTATACCAGGAGCGCAGATATCGTCATTTCCATGAGTGTTCAAATACTTATTTATTTTTAGAAAAAAAGTAATATAGTTAGACAGAAATAGAAAAATGTCATTTAATCAGAAAATAAATTCATACATGAACCTTTATCACGTCATTATCACATAACGTGCATATGAGTATTTCGTAAATATGTATTCTATCTCTTTGTCGCCGAATAAATATGCACAAAGTATACGCATTAATGTGCAATTTTCTTCAATTACATTATTTTTTAAATCTGCCCACAAGGATTTATAATACCTTTTTGACGTGTTTTAATTTGTGATGTGTATAAGCAATGGTGTCTAATTCAACTCAATTACATTTTTTTAATCTGCCCAAAAGAATTTATAATACTTTTCTGGCGTGATTTAATTTGTGATCTGTTTATAGTGTAAGCAATAGTGTCTAATTCAACTGAATTACATTTTAAATAGGCCCAAATGATTTTTATAATACTTTTCTGACGGGTTTTAATTTGCGACATCTGTCCTGGCTGCTAATTTAAAGTAAAAATCACCACATTGTTTCTGGATTAAAGCCTGAGCGAGCTATAGCGTATTAAGTTCGGATAATAAAAAACCAGAAAGTAATTTAACTGGAAATTATCTGCTAAAATCATGAAAATAAATAGTCCAGCTGAGATTGCTCAAAATTTCTGTACTTTGTGATTCAAGATCATTTTACCTCAGGAGCTATCCCCAATCACACAAAGATGGTGTATAAAATTAACGAGTAATAGAATTAATTAATATAGAAGTAATAGCACTGTTTGTTTGTTTTTTCTCGGGATTTATATTTTCTGTTTATTAGCGTTATCAGCGCATAATTAACGAAAAATTAAAAATATGAAAAAAATTGAACTTTTATATTTTCATAATTCTCGATTTTCTATAAATGGGTTATTTGTTTTGAAAATATTCTATGTATCAAAAGAAAAAAAGATCAATTATAAATTACAAGTCTAATTAATAAGGCTTTAAAAAAAGACATGCCAGACATTTTTCCAAAGGAAACTGAAACTGTGTGCTTTTTGATATTATTATTTTAACTAAACCTTTCTTAAATCCCCCATGTGTAGTTCATTCAAAAACTATGAATAAATCATTATTTTCTAAAATATTGGAGATTGTTTGGATTAAACATATTTTACATTTTTCCGTGCGTGCCTCTTCATTAATTAGTTGGAGTATTCGGAAATTCCGAGTATTCTGGAAAAAAATTGCCCCTTTTTTGGTCCCTTACAATTTCTTCAATTTTTTACTGCCCGTGTAAAAACATTAATGGTACCTATCGGCCATTAATTTTGAATTTGTAGTTATAAATTAAACATTATAGTTATAATTTAGCATCTTACTAATTTTCAAGATTCAAAAATATTTAGGAATTCCAATTATCTATGCTATAGTTATCAATTTCTATTTTTCAAATTATCTTTAGTTATCAATTATTTACAACCCTTGTAAAAATATTAATGATAAATATCGGCCATTAATGTTGAATTTGTAATTAAAAATTAAGCATCATGTATTGCTTTACTAATTTCCAAGATTCAGAAATATTTTGGAATTCCGGTTAGCTATGCTATAGTTACATACTTTTAATTTTCAAATTAGGTATAGTTATCAATTTTTTACAACCCTTGTAAAAACATTAATGATAAATATCGGCCATTAATTTTGAATTTGTAGTTATAAATTAAGCATTGCGTATTTCTTACGAATTTTCAAGATTCAAAAACATTTAGAAATTCCAATTATTTATACTCTAGCTATCAAATTTTATTTATCAAAATAGCTATAGGTATCAATTTTTTTGCAACCCTTGTAAAAATATTAATGATAAATATCGGCCATTAATGTTGAATTTGTAATTTAAAATTAAGCATCATGTATTTCTTACTAATTTCCAAGATTCAAAAATATTTAGGAATTTCGATTAGCTATGGTATAGTTACAAATCATTAATTATTAAATTAGCTATACTTATCAATTTTTACAATCCTTGTAAAAACATTAATGATAAATATCGGCCATTAATTTTGAATTTGTAGTTATAAATTAAGCATTGCGTATTTCTTACAAATTTTCAAGATTCAAAAACATTTAGAAATTCGAATTATCTATACTCTAGCTATCAAATTTTATTTATCAAATTAGCTATACGTATCAATTTTTTTGCAACCCTTGTAAAAATATTAATGATAAATATCGGCCATTCATGTTGAATTTGCAATTAAAAATTAAGCATCATGTATTTCTTACTAATTTCCAAGATTCAAACAAATTTAGGAATTACGATTAGCTATGCTATTGTTACATAATTTCAACTTTCAAATTAGGTATAGTTATCAATTTTTACACCATTTTTTGTTACTCAAGGCACACTAATTAGCCTGGGACCGACTAATTAAAGCTGATTACGGACGGCTACTTGCGAAGCGTGGGACTCGAACCCACAGACTCTGGCACCGTATACCAGCGCCCTAGTCAATCGGCCATCACCCGGCTGCAACCCGTATAAAAAAATTAATGGTAACTATCGAAAATTAATTTTGAATTTGTAGTTAAAAATCAAACATCGTGTATTTCTTACTAATTTTCTAAAAATATTTAGGAATTCCATCTAGCTATGGATTTCGGAGTTTTAGTCTGAAACATTTAATCTCAATGCCTATTAATTTTTCGTTTCGAGTTCTCAGCTAGAAGTAAACGATCATAAGCTGGAAACGAAATAGGATGGAAAAACATCTAAGAAACGACACTTTTTCCCTATTTTCTCTACGACTTCAGGATATTTGCTACGTGATACAGGAAATTAAATGAAAGGAGACGAAATAGTGAACACGCCGGGATTTTCAATTCTAACGGTTGTTTCTATTCTAGGAGGGAAAAACATTTCTTGCAAACCGTTTTCTTGTTTAATGCTTTAAGAAACGCATTCTCTCGGGATCTTTCGATTTTGCGTGGAACTAGTTTTCAGAAAATGTTTACATCATTATATGAAAAATAATGTTATCGAGGTTTAGTAATGATACGTCATGCCAGTGGTAAGCAGATGTGTGTTCACGCAGATACGTATATTAAATGATTTTTCATGAAGGAATAACATAATTATAATTGAAAAAAATATATAATTTTTCAGCAAGCCAGAGTTTTTCTTCACTATTGTACTGTTCCTGATACTGTTTTTTTGTAGCTTGTTATACTGATATAATTGAAACAGTACAACATTACATTTGAAGAAACTGAATATCATTTTTCAGCAAGCCAGAGTTTTTCATCACTATTGTACTGTTTTTAATACTGTAATTTTCTAGCAGCTTGTACTGATATAATGGAAAGAGTACACCACTATAATTGAAAAAACTGAATATCATTTTTCAGCAAGCCACAGTTTTTCACCACTATTGTACTGCTCATAATACTGTAATTTTGCAGCTTATTGTACTGCTATAATTTTTAAAATACTTTGAATTGAAAAAAAACTGACTATCTTTTTTCAGCAATCCAGAGTTTTTCTCCCTGTTGTACTTTTCATAATATCGTAATTTTGTAGATCATTTTACTGTTATAATTGAAACAGAGCAGCATTATAACTGAAAAAAACTGAATATAATTTTTCAGCAAGCCAGTTTTTTCGTACTGTAATAATGTGCTGCATAATACCGTAATTTTATACCTTGTTATACTGTTATATTTGAAAAAAAGAAACTGAATATTATTTTTCAGTAAGCCAGGGTTTTTTCTCGATGCTTACTGTTCATAATACTGCAATTCCGTAAGCTTGTTGTACTGTCTATTACTGGAATACAGTTTTTGTTTTATCATTCTGTTCTAAAAAAATCTATAGTGCGCTATGTATTTGAAGTACCTTGTACTTGTATTAAGAATAGTTATTATACAGTGTGATTTAAATTGTATTACTGTCATTAATAAGTTTTTTTGTATTTAATACAGATGCAATATTAATATATATGTTTTTGAAAGGCATTATATCGCAATAGTTGTATGTTATGTTTTCTTTATAAGTGTTTATGTATATGCGATTGTATGCGTAGACTTAGTGTAACGTAATTGAAATTGAATTTGCACTGTGATAAATGCATAGGAAATTTACTCTATTGAATTATTTATTATTAATTCCTTGTAATGTTATCAAGAACTCTGAAATATAATCGTACCTTGTGTATTTAGAAATGCAATTATCCACCAGCAAATTTCCTTTTTTGACTTATTTGATTTTCATTCTAATATATTGTAGATATGAAAGCTGTGTTATGTATGTTTCATTCTATTACTTCCGTTATTATATTGTTTATTTAGTGTTCTTATGTATTGTACAGTGTACTATACAAGAAAAAAAAAGAAAAAAGGAAAAAAAAAAGATAAGAAAGAGAAAAAAAAAGTTTATTTGAATACAGGAATACTTTTACAACCATGTTATTGCCACCAAAAATTCAGGCCTAAATTTGTTTATTTTGGTTCAATTGGATTACTTTAGCGCCGTTGGCGGGTTTTTTTCTTTTTTTTTATGTTACTTTCGTTGCTCTGATTCCCTTGGCGATCGGGATTTCAGTAGCTAACTTACCCGTATAAGCTTATAGCTGTGGACGGGTTATTTTTGAACTTATCATTCTGTTCTATATGTGTGTATTCAGATATTATAATCATTCAGATAAGTTCATTCACAAGTTCATTTATAAGTTCATTCAGTTATTATAATCATTTTTCAGTAATCATATTAACAATAAAACCCTCAGAATGTTTAAAATTGCTTGATATATTGCGATCCCATGATTAACATTCACAAAACATTTTTGGGTTTATTTATTCGCTGTAGAAGCTCATAAATAATGTAGAAAGGACAACAAGATCAATTTATCTGAACGACATAAAATCTCTTTAACTTGTCTCATGTTTCGGTTGTTTTGTGTTATTATTTATATATTACTCCAGATACTTTTTATTGTTCTACCTTATTTCTGACGTAATAAGAAATTGTGTAAATGCATTAAAAAATTAAATATAATTTTTGAAACAGAGATAATCTTAATTTAACACCATGCAGTAGGAATACTGTCACTAAAAAGGAATATGCAGATGGAGTACAAAATAATACGAACACCTGTGAAAAAGTATGACATGTTTCCCACCTGCAGTACAGCCGCGCCACCTGCAACAGAAGTCTTCCACCTATTGAACGTGAAGAGGAAGGTATCAGTCTCTCAACAGCAGTCACCTACGTTGCATGCTTCTATCGAACTGTCTGTGATAAGTTGAAATGTCAGACCTGTTAGAATTCCAAAGTGGAATTATAGTTGGAGCTCGTTTAAGTGGAGCATCGGTTACGGAAACAGCAAACCTTTTGGGGTTTGCAAGGAGTACGGTATCAGCCGTTATGACAGCGTACACGAAAGAGGGTAAGATGACGTCTTCAAAGCACAACAGTGGCCGGAAGTCCAAGCTTGCTGATAGGGATAGACGGGTCTTGAAGCGCATAGTAGCCCGAAAGCACAAGCAATCGTTATCCGAGATAACATCCGAAATGAACAGTCATCTCCAGGACCAATTGTAGCTAAGTTACTATGCGGTACATACAGAGGCTGTTCACACATTTTTAAGACGATGTATATTGTATTCACAAAATTAAATTACATAAAATTCTTGTGTTTTAAATGTTCTATTTGACATCCCTTATTCTGAACTATCTTTCGACACCGCAATTTCCAGGATGTAATGCCTTTTGAAGTGTCAGAAGAGGTATTCTATCCCATTCCTCCTGAACAGCTTTCCAGAGTCCTGTAAGGGTTTTGGGACGATGTTTGGAAAATGCAGATTTTAAAAGTCCGAAAGCACAAAAATCCATAGGTGATACATCGGGAGATTTAGTAGGGATATCAGTGAAGGGTATGGCCTTGATACCAATTTTTTGTTCCATTTCTTTTAGGAAATTTACAGTGGATTTTGATGTGTGACTGCTAGCTTTGTCCTGATGGAGTCTCACAGATTGATGGCACTGTGGGTAAAGCGATGGTATTTCATTCAGACAAATTGGCGATAAAATATGTTCCTCATAGTATTTGGAGTTAATCTTGACATTTTTTTCCACTCTCTCTTTATTTTTAACTTGCCATTATAAGAAAAACCAGCAACAATCATGAAACCCTTAGAAATACTTTCTTTCGATTCTTTGAACCATGTACTTAATTTTTTTTCTCCCCTTTTATGATAATAAATGGCTCTTTTTTTGTTGCAATCATTTAAATAATCCATGATTCATCTATTGTGACAATTGTTTTCCATTTTTCTTTGGATAAGTGTTTCTCATATAGAATTCTGCAGCGTGTCCTGCGTTCAGCGATATGATTTGGAAGAAGACGATGCACATTGCGTTTTTTCGCTTTCTTAAGATTTAAATCAACGTTTATCATTTTGTTTACAGTGGACACCGAGCATTTTAATGATTTTGCAACTGTCGTTTGACTAGGGGGATTTTCTTTTAACATTAAACAACGTACCTTTGTAATAGTCGAAGATGTCAGTTTTTTCCTTGGATACTTGTTTGGAATTTTTGTCCCACTTGAGGCTCCAATTTGACGTTTTTTTCCTTTCTTGTTGACGATATTACCTATCGACGCTTTAGATATCACAAAACCATGACTCTCACATCGTTTTTGGATAACGAAGTATGCATATTTCTCTTCGGAAAGAGCATAAATGTAGCCTTCGAACCACTGCTTTGTTAAAAACGCCATTTTGAATAAAAACAAAACTTTCAAGCCGCAGACGATAATTTTGACTTTTCAAAACAGAGTACAATTGCAATTATTTCTTTTGCAGCAAACTATTTTTTATTACCGCTTATCAAAATCGTCTAAAAAATGTGCGAACAGCCTCTGTATATATAGGGTGTCCATAATAAAACTTCTCTACTTTAAAGTTGTCTACAGTCGAAAATATTGTTCAGAAAGATATGAAATTTTGTGTTGGTCATATTGAAGGGATGGGAATTTGTTTGAGCGAATAAAAAAATTAGTTCAAAATTTCACCACCAGAGGGTGTTTTGGATGAATTGCTCATTTACGACTGGTTCTTAAGATTTCACCATCTTTTTATCCATAGGTCACCCTAACTCAATAATTCATACTCATTAAATTTTACAATCTTTAAAGTGATTACTAAGTCGATCGGAAACTTGTTCTATAACTAATTTCCGGACAAAAGATTTGAAGGAACGAAGAAGAAACAAATATGCAAATTAATTTTTGTCGCCATAGAGCAGAAGCTGTTATAAAATGTAGAAACTTTCATGGAGATTTATTTTCAGCGTGCTTGCATTGCTAATTAAAATGTTATCGTTACGATTACCAGATCGAGCTTTGTTAGTAAAATTATTTTCCCAAATCGATAATTGAGCACTAGTTGCTCTATTAAAATTTCGGAGTTTGAAGGGAATACGAAAAGGTCCATTGACTGTTAAAGGTCTTCGATTAATGGTGGCCAAATTTGATGAAACTGGTTCTTTTGACATTCGTTCTGGAAGAGGAAAGCAACCTGTTTCCACAGAAGGTGTAGAGAAGAATGCGCTTCAGGTGGAAGAGGACAAAGCTTCCAACGAACAGTCTAGTACCAGTGTCCGTCAAGTGGCAGAAGCATTGGATCTGCCCCGTTCAACTGTCCAGAAGGTCATGTGGAATATTCTCCGTTATTATCCGTACAAGCTTCAATTTGTGCAGAGGTTGCTTACACAGGATTTTGCTACTCGACAGCGGTTCTCACTTTAGTTTCTTGCTCGCTTTTAGGTTGATGCAGAATGGCCTTGGAATATTCTCTGGACATACAAAGCACACATTTATTTGGACCGTTTGGTGAATAGTTACAACTGCCGAATTTGGGAACCAGAAAATAAACGCTTAATCTTAGATGTTCCGATGCATTCTTGGAAAGTAACCGTGTGGTGTGGATATTCTCGGCCCGTATGTCTTCGAGGAATTAAGTCCTAGAGGTCCAGTAACACGCTCGGTAACCGGGGAGCAATATGCATCCTTATTACTGAATAAAATTGTTCCGGATCTGCAATCACGTCAGTCCCTTTCACTCACACTTTTTATGCAAGATGGAGCTCCTCCCCACATTAGCCTTCGTGTTAAGAACGTTCTCAAAAATCACTTTACCGAAGAACGTGTCATCAGCGTCACTTTCCTAATGTATAGCCTCCCCGATCCCCAGACGACTTTGCGACTTAATTACGACGACTTGCGACCCATGCGACTTTTGGCTTTGGGGGCATGTGGAACATCTCTTCAGTCTTGATAAACCAAGAACTATACCTGATCTTATGGACAGCATTTCACAACATGTTCTCAGCATTTCCCCGGACACACTGCGGTCAACTGTAGAACATGCTATCTTACGATTTCAAATGGTAGCTGAAAATCATGGCCGTCATGTTGAACATGTCTTGTTGTAATTAATTTTTTAACTATACTAAATCTTAAGTAAAAAACCAGTTGTAAATGTGAAATTCATCAAAAAATGCCCTCTGATGGTGAAATTTTTGAACTAATTTTTTTATTCGCTCAAACAAATCCCCACCCCTTCAATATGTCCTAAACAATATTTCATAACTTTCTGAACAATAGTTTCGACTGTAGACGACTTTAAAGTAGGGAAGTTTAATTATGGACACTTTGTATATAAGTGCGGTAACTAGGCATGTGCAACAGGGGCAACTGCCCAGGGCCAACTTGGAAGGGGGGCCCAAAATGCAGTATTTGTTTTATTCTTTTCCAAACCTAATTAATTAAGAGGCCCAAATGCAATTTCTTGCCCGGGGCACAGGAATGGCTTGTTGCGGCACTGTATATATATATATATATATATATATATATATATATATATATATATATATATATATATATATATATATATATATATATAAGTGCGTGTGTGTGTGTGTGTGTGTATAACTTTCAAAGCGAGATGAAATATATTGCACGGAAATTTTAAAAATTATAAAAGTATGCAGATAGTTTATCAGTATTTTATAAATATGTTTAATGATATGAATAGTCAGTAGGAATCGAAGAATATCTGGAGAAACAGTAGTCGTAGTATCATTCAGCTGTTCAAAAAGCAATTCAGTATTATCTCATCATAGAATAATCTTAGTCAATTCATCTCAATTGCTATTAAATTACTACAAAAATTGTTCAAGAATTTTTATGCAGTTAATTAACAATATTTGTAGGTACATGAATATACGATTCTTGAGCCTAATAATTTCGGTTTATGATATGTGAAACAAACTCATACACATATCTGTGTTTGCTGTGCAAAGGGTGTTAAGTCCAAAATGTGCCAAAATGAATTTTCAAATCAGGCATGTCTGAAAAATCAAGAGCTATTGCAAGGTACAAAAAGCTAAGTCTAATTCCACTCCTAAATATTTTTATTCACCAGGAAAAAATTTGGGATATGTGAAACAAAACATGTTAGTGTTAAAGGGTTTATGTCCCAATCAAGTCTTGACACTCTTTACTCCACAAAAATAAAATTGGAAAAATTTAGTTTCAGAAAAAAAAATTAAAAATTAAGCATAAAAAACTGATTTTAAAAAAGCCTCTTTTTTTTAATCCCATTTTTCTCAAAACTACGATTTTGGAATTGACACTCTTTACACTGCAAACACACACACACACACACACACACATATATATATATATATATATATATATATATAAAGAATAGCAAAATTTTAGATAATGGATAAACTATCGGTAGTTTAGTACACTTAAAAACTATATATATAATCGTTATAATCTGATATTAACGCAACAATTTTGAGTTTAAATGGAGTAATCGTAAGCTACAATTGAAATTGTTTATCTTCTCTGTATTTTTTATAATTTAAAAAGAGATTTTTGACTGCAAAGTGTAATTATTTGGAAAATTACAGAAATTGGGTAAATTATCTGATAAGAAGTGGATCGCTGGTATGGTTGACCTGTATACATGCATACATATATGTATGCATGTATATGCATACATATATATATATATATATATACAGGGTGTCCAGCGAAGAAGTCCCTGATTTCAAAATTAAAAATCTCGAAAACAAAGATCTGTAGAAGAATGCAACAAACGGTATTTTTATCGTGAAACCTGTAAGAATTTTATGCACCAATTTTCGAAATAGTTACAAAAGCTGCTAACAGATGGCGCTGTACAACTCGTATCAGCATGCATAAATAAACTCGTACTCATTGCAAGCAGTCTTAGCAATCACTACATCACAATCTTTACAAAATGTCCACTATTCGCTATACGGACGTGGTGCAAACGAACAATAAAATTTGCCATCACACCCTGTAGTGGCTCAACAGAAATCGATTCTGCTGCCCAACAGATCGCCCACTGAAGCTCGTCTAGCATGGTGGGATGGGCCCTGTAGACAGTATCTTTAATGTGCTCCACAAAAAATAGTCACAAGGACTCAGGCCCGGCGAATATGGAGACCAATCCATGCCTGCGCCAGTAAGTTGCAGTAAATTTGGCTAACAGCGCCATCTGTTAGCAGCTCTTGTAACTATTTCGAAAATTAGTATATAAAATTCTTACAGCCTTCACGATAAATATACCGTTTGTTGCATTCTTCTACAGATCTTTGTTTTCGAAATTTTTAATTTTGAAATCAGGGACTTCTTCGCTGGACACCCTGTATATGTATGTATGTATGTAAGCATGTATGTATATACAAATATATATAACTAAATTCATTGATTGACTGATTGGTGCAAAAATTGGTAACGACAATACACCGTTATCTGACCCATTTTCTAATCTACTGACGATAAATGAAAGCACACGTACCATATTAGAAATAGTCTCGCTAAATATACGTCTAGACGCATTGTCGCCATTAGATCTCTGTAATCTCTGCAACTGCAGTTTCATATAACCGACGGCAAAAGGGCTGTATAAGGAAATGAGAGTCGGATATCCAACAGAGAATTGTTTCCCCATTTCAACGCAGAAATCCTTTTGTTCTTTTGTAACGGGCTATTTCACTTTGGGGAAAGAAGAAGTATCATAATGAATAAGAAATCATAAATGCTTTTTTTCATGTTGGTTATGGGGTCAACGGACCTTCAACTTCGCATTTTTTAATCTATATCTTCGCATTTTTAACTATATATATCTAGAATGAGAATACTTAATATTATTTTTTTACTTCATTGTAGAACCCATAGAATCCAAAATAAGGGTTTTTTGTCAGAATAATAGTACCTGTTTTTTGAAAAAAATTCAAAAATGCTAACATTTTTCAAAATGCTCCATGAGCATTCCATATCATTTAAAAACTTTCATTTTTTTATATATGCTAACCATATATGTATATATAAATACATTCATTATATACATGCATACCTACATACATATATATATATATATATATATATATATATATATATATATATATATGTGTGTGTGTAAAATATAAACAATTCAAATAAACAAAAATTAAAATTCAAGCATAGACTGCTAAATCACTTTAACATAAAACATATCCTGCAAAGAAAACATAAAACATTTTCAATAGAGGATAGTGCAGAAGCTTCATATCTTCATAATGAAAAAAAATAAATAAATAAACCAACACAGATAGATAAAAATAATACGAATATAGACAAAAAACAAACAGAAATCAAGCACTCTGGGCATCCACGCACCAACGGCAAGATTCTGTATAAGTACCGGAACTGAACCATAAAACAACATAGAGGTAACCGACAGGTCTCGTCGGTATATATATATATATATATATATATATATATATATATATATATATGTATGTATGTATGTATGTATGTATGTATGTATGTATATATGCATGTCTACTGGGTAAGCTAAATATTTTTTTTCCTTGTTGCATTAATAATATAAATGAGTTAAATGATATTTCAGATGCATTGTGTAAATTAGATAGTAAAAATGTAGAAAATCCTATTATTTGTAGTATTATTGATGCGTTACAGTCTTTGGAATTTTGTGATGATATTAATAAGGAAATGGTAAAATGTTTAGCTGACCAAATTTCATTTCTTTTTGGTAATCAGCATGCATTTAAGTATTCGCCTGAAACATAAATCTTTGCAACTTTATTACATACTATAGCTACATAAGCATACCGCTTTAGAAGAAAGTCCAATACTATAAATCTTCCACACCAAAATACCATCCAGCGTATGTCTACTTCCTTTAATTTAAATCCTTCTAAAGAACAAACGGATTGTAATTTTTTGTATAATATTAGGAAAAATATTTTACTCTTACAGGATTGTGACAAACTAGTAATATTAATGTTAGATGAAATTCATTTAAAAGAATATGTTGAATACAAAGGAGGTAACATTGTAGGTATAAGTTATAATACTAATTCTTGTGCTTCAATCGCTCATGTTTTTACGATTAAGAGTGTTCTATCAAAATTTAGAGATGTTGTGCATGTTTTATCCAGTCAACTTTGACAGGTGAAGATTTACTTGCGTTTCTTAGAAAAGTAATTGTTGGTTTAGAAGAAATAAGTTTAATATTTTATGTGCTATTACAGAAAATAATTCAATTAATCGAAAAGCAATGTATTTGTTTCTTTCCCCACCAAAGTTTCAGTTTGTGTATCCTCGTCCTTTAGATAGCAAAAAGCCATTGTGTTTCCTTGTTGATAGTTTTCATCTTTTTGAAATGCATTAGACACAACTGGCTAAATCAAAAAAATCCTGGTCGATGTTTTTACTACTTAAATATTGATGAAGGTTTTAATATCAGCCCTCCTCACAATTTTAAACCAGCTTGTTTAAAAACATTAAAAGATCTACAAGATTTACAATATACCTTATTGATTAAATTTCGATATAAATTAACCTTTAAGTCACTTTCTCCAACGCAGTTAGGGAGACAAAATGCTAATTTGGTTCTACAAGTATTTAATGAATTTGTTGCTGAGGCATTGATTGAACTTGGTGATAAACATAAATTACAGCATTACCAAGACACTGCAGATTTTATCACAAAAATTCTTACATGATGGAATATATTTAACGTTAAATTTATAAGTAAATGATCTAGGTTAAAAGATGTGTATCAAACACCATTCAGGGAAAATGATAACAAAATTATTTTTCTTGGAAAAATTTTAGATTGCTTAGATGAATGGAATAAGATGTGTTGCACAACAGACATGTTTTATAAACAAACACATGCAGCTCGAAAAGTAACTATTAATGAGATTATTCAAATCAGCAAGTACTGCAAGGAAGAATTAAATATTGGATATATCTAACCCTGGAAATTTCAGACAGATGATTTGGAGAAGTACGTTTGGCTTTTATCGCCAATTAGCTAGTTGTGAGTATAATATTTTAATGCAACAGCTATTTGAATGCGAAAAGAAATTGAGGATGCAGTCAGAATTACAGCTAAAACTGCCTCAGCAACTAAAGCTTTTGGTGAGGTCGAAATTAAAGATTTATTTTTTTTATTTGAAATTGGTGATTTTGAAAAAAAAATGAATATATAAATACTAATTTTGGCATGTGTGAAAGCATCAGATGTTACAAATGCAAAACCTTACTTTCCAGTAATTATTTATTTAGCAGGGTATTATTGTATGTACTCAGTTTTGAAAAGGGAAAGCTGTTTGCCATGTAAGGAATTGCATTTGCTGGATAAAGAATTGGTTGTAAATGTTGATTATGATTTTTTGAGAAACTTACATAGAGGTCGATTAATGTATCCTCGTGAGCACATTGTAAATACAGTGTTGTATAATTATATTGTTATAAATAAATTATGTTTTCACCATGAGCTAAACTTTCTAGGAAAGCAAAATCATCGACATACAGCTACCGCAGCTACAATGTATGTATTAGAAGATAGTGATAATCTCCAATCAGATGTGCTTTGTGCGAATTTTCACAATGCTGATTTTATTTTAAAGAAAGTATTATGGGTATCCACAAATATTTTAATAAACAATTTTTGTAAGAAAAAAATACTGTTGCAATTCGGGCTGCTCACTCAAAAATTAAATCTAAAATAACATCAAAGAAAAACCCAGAGACACTTACACACTCTTAACTGTCTCAAATATCTGTATATCTGTCGATCTGTTCATCTGTATATCTGTTCGAATATCTGTATATATGTATATCTGTTCGAATATCCGTATATCTGTATATCCGTATTGCTTCATTAATTATAATATTGTGTATTTGAAGGATTTACATAGACGTTTTATGTATCATTTTATTATACAATACGATGTGTAATTGAAATTAAATAAATTGATTAAAATCTGGTTGCACTTTTTCCATTGTAGTTAGAATGTTATTCACTTTCGCTTCATAGCCTTTCATCATTCGTAGCAAAAATCCAACAAAATCAAATTAAGAAAAATATTTTCTTGTAGTGCATATAGAAATCAACCAAGAAGTTTTTTTCCCTGTGTGTGATGTGTTCTTTAAGGTTACAATCACGATTCATGATTTTATTATGCTGAAAGGAGTACTCGAGCTCAATTTTGAATGTTTTGGTTGTTTTAAATTTTCCTTAAATAACATTAAATTTTCAGCTTTTGCAAACTATTAATTTGTTTATTCTACTAAGCTTCTTTTCACCTTTTTATGAATGAAACAATTCTTAACCTTTTTATGAATGAAACAAAAGCTTGTAAGTACAACAAATTTTCTCACAGAATTATGTAAACAGTGCTATATTGCATACTGTTTTTGGAAGTTGGATCAGTTAAGGACGCAAGGGGAAACATCTCAGTAGCGTTACGTCACTACCTAGTTGTGAAGCCTGGATTTCGAAGGTCACGATGCAATAGGGTTAGTACAAAGCAGCCCTAACTAAATGAAGTTGGTCTTAGTTACGCAATTCAGAAAGAATATTTACTAAATTCATAAACAGATACATGATGTTGTAGGCTTATAAGACATGTTAAAATATCTCTTTTTAAACGAACAGTAAAATGTAATATTTCGTATTTCTTCACTTACACTGAGAAAAGACCCCGCGCACAGATTAGAAAATTACAAATTAAAGGCCAGCAAAAGGTACAACGCAGAGGTTAATTACCCGATTTCTCCAGAAAAACAAAATACAAGAGTTAGCCGAAAGCCGCACGTATAATTTACTATAGAGCGGAGAGCGCTGTGTAATCGATTAACATTTAAAGAAAATTAACAATGGTATCCGAAAATAATCAAACTGTGACATCAACAAAACGCCTTTCTCATGTAGTTTCCACCCACAGGAGATAATTAATTCTTCTTACTTCGAGTAGAAAACTCCAGATGCTTCGCGGGAAGAATAAGTAAATCTAGTTTTTCTTCTTTGATTCTCTTTGAGGAGTTGATGTATAAATACCAGTTGTAAGTAGTGTTTTATGTCATGATGCCTCAGTATCAAAGATGTTCTTGAAAAAGATTAATTATCTGTAAATTGTGTAGGAATGATAATTCCTCTTTGCTGAGAAGAATATTATAAATATACAAACTTATCAAATATGTTCAAGAGTAGTTAGAATTTTATATTTTTGAATAAAAAAATCGATTGTTATTATTAAAGTTCAGTCAATGTTCTCTTAGAATTATGTTAATATTAATTATTTTAACAATATTAAGTACATTTAATTAAGTAATATTACACTGGTACAGAATTATTTTCATATATTAGTTACATATGTTTTTATTTTATTTATTATAATTAATAAATTGGAACTATAGCATTTATTTTTATCTTAATTGTTTATATTAATTATTAAATCAATATTATGTACATTTAATTAGTTATTTTATTAGTATCGAATAATTCTAGTATTATGTTTTTGTTTATAAATTTCAATTAATTATTTGGCTGAATTAAATTTAATTTTATATCTCACCCTAACCTAACTTATCACAGACGTCAACAACAATGACCAGCCCTAAACAAGAAACATTTGTTTGTAATCTTAGGGTTATTTTTTCTTACATGCGTCTGTATCTCTGGCTCCTGAACAAAATATTTTTTTTTCCTCTTTGAAACAAACTTCATATATATATATATATATATATATATATATACCAGATTATTTACGCTAGATTTCTCAAATTGCCCTTGCTTGTACTTTTCAAGGAAATTTTAAACATATCTGTTAGGTTCTATATTTTCTTTTATAAACATGTTTATAATACTTTGTCTTTTTATCTACATTTTTTATTGCTGTTTCATTCTTTTCTTTTTCCCTATTTTCTTTTCCCAGTTTTTTTCTCTCTTTTTTGGCTATATTTCTTGAATTTCCCTTACTTGTAATGCTAAAGAAAATTATGTATATATATATATATATATATATATATATATATATATATATATATATATATATATATATATATATATATATATTTATGTATATATATTTATTTATACATATATATATATATATATATATATATATATATATATATATATATATATATATATATATATATATATATATATATATATATACATATATACACTGTCGGTTGTTACGACCCCAATGAATTGAACCCGCGTCCCAATGAAACAGGTCGCTATAGAGAAACTTGCTAAATGGCACGATAAATTCTCATCGTTTCTGAGAAGACTAAATGTTTTTAAAATAAATTCCATATTACTACATGATGTCAATGTTTATACTGTCGTTCACGTTGTTATCGAGTAAGACCGGGTTCCGGCGTTGGGGTAGTGTAGTTCTCTCCCAGATCACCAAGGTTCTTAAAGTAGAGCCTCATCTAGATGCATATAATGGATTGAGTTTCTTTGACTCTCCTGGGGGAGTTCTATCCTCTGAGAAAGTTTCTGTAGCACTATCTGTCCGTCGGTTGTCTCCACCTCCACGTGGTCCGGCTGGAAACTGGGCAATGGCCCAGGCTAAGAGAGATAATGGATACGGGGCCTAAGTCTAATACAATAAGGAGTTAGTGCTAATAACTCCATAGATCCTAAACTAAATCGGACTTTTGTTACTCTGGGCGGGTATGGATCGCGCAGCGTTAGACGTCTTCAGGTTCTACGCTTGTTGAATGTCTAGACGGCGGGACGACGTATAATTCAGACTTGTTATCCTGTAAGAAGTGGCAATGAAAATTAATTGTTACAAATTCAAAAGATCGATAATGTCTTAAATAAAAATTAAAGGATCAGAAAAAAATGGAACTTACTTTTACTTTTATTCCTTAGAAAAAGAATCAAAAATCATTGTTTGTTTTTTGTGAATTTGAGATGTTTTGAAAATATTTTATAACGACTGGCCATTATAGCGACCGTTCCAATACAACGATTGATTCAAAAAGTCCAAAATGGAATCCCCTTTAATGACATGTTATTTTTAAATTTCGATACAACTACCACTCGTTATAACGGCTTTTTTCTTTGGGACACAAGGGGTTGTTATAACGAGCGTTTATTATATATATATATATGTGTGTGTGTGTGTGTGTTAGTTAGTTAGGTTCCATATTTTACTTTTAGAAACATCTTTTAAATACGATGTCTTTACATCTACAATTTATTTTTGGTTTTATTTAATTTTTTTTATTTTCCTTTATAGCGTTTTTAATTTATACCATTACTACAATCTGTCCTTTTCATTTAGTATAAATTTTTCTTTTATTAGATTTTATAGTCAGAATTATTTAAACATCTCTTTGCATCACCCTTGTAATCCACTGTCATTTTTCCATCTATTAATTACAGCTTTTATTTTGTACATTTTTCTTATAAATTTCTGCTTGATTTGTTAAATTTTAAAATAATATTTAAAATAAATTCTTTCTTTTCCTCTTACTGAATGCTGCTGTGTTACAATAGCTGGTAAGCGTAAACAATTATCATAGAAAAACGTTCTGAAAAGCGTAAACAATTATCATAGGAAACAATAGAAAAAAAATAGCTCCAAAATGTGTAAAACAAGTTAGGGTTTAGAAAATTTCAAAAAATATTTAGTACATACAATTGAAAGTTAAACTATATTAAGGAATTTGAAAAGCAAATTTAAGTTTCTACTGCAAGAGTATAGAGCAGGAGAGAGCTCAGTGATTAAGCATAGAAGGGTAACTGTCCAAGACTCTGAACTATCAGAAATGAAACTTTTACTTTGATATTAACAATACGATCAGCTGGGTTTTCAACATGGGAGCACTGAGTAGAAGTTCAAACACGCAAGTAACTAAGGAAGAACTCGACATGTAATGCAATAAATTTTGTCTTGAATAGATCACTGCTATACTTAGTGCTTATCTTAGTGAATAAGCTGAGGGTTTTTGAACATGAGAGGAGTAAGGCTGTTTTACAAATGTATACCGTCGTGATATGTTATCACATATATGAAAAACATGATTTAAAATTTTCTTGAGACAATTCTTTTACATAGCCATGACATTCCTTACGTATCAGTTCGAGAGAGGCTTATATGGTTTACATCATTTGATTCTTTTCCAATAAATACTCTACTTTACTGGCTTTGGTGTACTTTAAGTGTTTAAACATTCAGAGCTATATCGTAATAATATACTGAAAAATATTTACCTTCTGCCAATCTTAAAAATGCACATTTTTTTTTCCTCAAATGCATTTGGTTCACAACAATTCCACTGATAAGTGGGCTAGGTTTTGGAGCGCTACGGTCAACCTACGCTTCTTTTCTACACGAGGGCTAATTAGACTGGGACCTACAGTTTAAAACCAATTCCAAACGGCTACAAACATCCATGCCAACAGTGTGACTCGAACCCATAGGATCTAAACCGAAAGCCAGCGCCCTAGCCACTCAGCCATCACCTGGGCGCAGACAAGCGGGATTTAACTTTTATACTCGTCAGTCGCCGATGGTTATGCAGCAAGTTCTGTTTCCTTGCCAAGTAACCACATAACTAAGCACCAGTTTCCCTTAATTGTGTTGAATTGCAGCACAATTAACATATGAGGATTTGGTCAGCAGATGAAACATGCAACATAGATAGAATTTTCATACAGGATCAGTACATTAACAATGAAACCCCGATGTTACCTTTTTTTTTTGCAGCCCCAGCCAAAAAATATCACGACACGAAAATGTTCAAAATCAAGGTGGAAGAAAAATGGTGGGTAAAACTAAATTACGAGTTGTAAAAAAATTAGTAGTGGTTAAAAACCATTATAAAAATTGTTTTTGACTGAAAATTGAAGCCAAAAGAATTCAAATGGCCATCCAATAATCACAAAATTTCTCCATACTTTATAAAACTTCCAAAAAAATGTAACTTCTGCTTCGTTACTGTTTACATATTTTAAACTCAAGGGTATATTATATTACGATCGGCTTTTAAAATGTGTTTCTTGCAGGAATCATGATAGAATAAAACACTTTTAGTGATTTTATTCATTTTATGTAACAGGGAAAGAAGACATAGTACCTGCAATTCCGGTACTGTCGTCATCAATGTCGTTCGAGGAAAATTTCATTACGTCAGACAATGTCTGTACAGTGAGAATATAAGAAAACTGCGTATTATTTCAAATCAAGCGGAATAGAAATTTTTAAAGCTTTCTCTTGTGGAACCTATATAATTTAGTGGAACTTTACAGCATGAGCCAGTCCGACATTCCATTTAAAATATCTTTCACGTTATATAAGAGGGAAATTTCAGGAGTCTTTTTTTTCCTTTTTTGAAAATTTTACCGAATTTCTCTCACGTGATCAAATCTAGCACTGGCTCTCTCAAAGTCCAATGCTGTTACAACGAGAGACCTGGCTAATTAAACTTTGGGGCCGTTGGTACTGACAGCTTTCACGATGCCGTTTTGAAACATGTGGCTACACGAATCGACGCATGTTTGTCACCAGATCGAGTCTCCTCCCTTCTTGCTTTTTGAGAAAAAAAGTGGTGCGTGTAAAACTGGAAGAGGTAAAATCAGTTCAAAACTCTTGTACGTGAAAAGGGAGAGAGAAACTGACCGGAAACATGCAAAATACCAAGAATATTTTGCTTTACTCTTAAATATAAAAAGTAGAGAAACTGACCTGAAATATGCGGAATACCAAGAGGATTTTGTTAGGCCCTTAAATTTTAAAAAAGAAATCACAAAGAAACTGGCCTGAAACACCAAAAAGATTTTGCTCGGTTCTTAAAAAAGTTTTAAATGAAACAGAGAAACTGACTTAAAACACGATAAATACCAGAAAGTGATTGCTCTACTGAATTTTTTTTAATATAGAAACTGACCTGAAAGACGCAAAATATAAGTAATATTTGTTCGTCTATTAGAAAATAAAAATTTTATATCGAAAAACTGACCTGAAACACGCAAAATACCAGGAAGATTTTGCACGTCTCTTTTAAAAAGATAAAAAAAAATAGAAAAGCTGGCCTAAAACAAGAAAAATATCAGAAAGATTTTGATAGTCTCTTTAAAAAAAAATTTTAATAAAAAACCTGAC